>JABSTQ010006797.1:0-96735 GCA_013358835.2 Ixodes persulcatus
GGATTACCGGAAAGTTGCCTGTTGCAAGTCGATCTTGAAAAAAGCTTTTGATCGAGTGTCCCATGATGTTCTTTTTTGCATTCTAAACCATGTTGGCGTGGGTAAATTATTTTTGATGAAGTAAAGATGGCCTATAGTAACTGTATGACTAGTCTTGTAATTAACAAACAAGTAACTAAACGTATTTCTGTGTTATCCTCTGTTCGGCAGGGGTGCCCACTTTCCCCGTTGTTGTTCGCTATATTTCTTGAGCCCTACTGCCTAAGTGTCAAAAAGAGTGAGAACATACGTGGTTTTTCTTTAAATGAGTGTGATGTTAAAATATTAGCGTACGCAGATGATGTTGCGATTTTTTGTAGTGACAGAGAGAGCGTCTCAGCGGCTGTTCAACTCACGAGATCATACTGCGCCCAAACAGCCTGTGCTGTGAACTGGGCGAAATGCTTGGGGATCTGGCACGGCCACTGGGACGTGGCTCCGCGTGTGTTTGAATCTATTCAGTGGTCCAAAGAGCTCGGTGTATACTTGGGAGTGCCTTTGAACAATTACCGTGAATCAACGAGCTCTGGCGTAGCAAAACAGAAGAAATGAGTCTTAAGCTGCAAAGTGGGGTGGCAAGGATTTTTCTATCTTCGCACGGGCAACGGTGTGTAATTTATTTTTTGTTGCAAAGATTTGGTACCTGTTACAGGTTCTGCACTGCTCTCGTGTGCATTTGCAACGCATGCACCGTGTGATGGCCGTGTACATATGGAAGTCTACGTGGGAAAGAACTAGACGAGATAACCTTTTCGCCGCGTGAAGTCGGGTGGACTGAGTTTGTCGCATTTGTTCATACGACAGCTGGTTTCGCGGTTTATTTTTTTACGAGACCAGGGTGACCCGTTTCTGAGAACTGTCATCCAAGTACGGTTGTTCAGAGAGTTACCCGAGTTCATTGTTTCGACGTGTGACACATGTGAATGCAAAGTAACGGGCTTCCTTAGAGAGGTTGTTTGTGCATACCAATTTCTTAGTGTGCGATTTTCAAGAGAGTACTTAATCACTGTTACACGAAAGCGTCTGACGCGAGATCTGGTTGAATGCCTGTTTCCCGTCCCACTGTATCGATCTTTGTTCTTTGACAGTACTGACCGTGATGTGCTTTCCCGCGTGAAAAGAATGCTAGTTCCCGGATCTGTGAATACCTTTTATTTTTAACTACATACCAACACGCTGCCAGTAAAGACATGGTTAGCGAAAAAGGGCATGTTCGTACCATGGGGCGAGGATAGTTTGTTGTGCAAGAAACCGGAGACCTTGGAGCACGTGTTCCTGGACTGCTGGGATGCTATCCTGTTCTGGGACGTGCTCCAACGCACTCTCAAAAAAGACCTACCGCTCACGGCTCGTGGGATACGTTTTTTGTCTGTGGAGGGGACGCCTTTCCCATACGACCTCGTATTTTACTGGGCCTGCATGCTATTTGGAGAAGTAGGATGGCAGTTCGTCATGCGAATTTAGATGCCCGTCCCGTACGGTATTATTTCATTGAAAATGTAAACTTGATAACAGCTGTGTACCAGAAAGTATGTTCGGAACTGGAGTGGTTGCCTGCCTTTTTGAAGCTGTCAATGATCAGAGAATTTTAACAATTCTCACCGCCTCTCAAAACCTTACAGGCGGCGTTTTATCGCCGTCTTCACTAACATCGTCAATATTTTATTGTACATGTTCAAGTGAAATGTATTGTACATTATGAATCTTTGTTCAATGTGAAACTCTTGCAATAAAGAAAAAAAAATTGTGTTCATAGCTCAGACGGTAGAGTGTTGGGCTTCTGATCAGAAGGTAGCGAGGTCGAGTCCCCGTCGCCCGCGAAGCCTTTTCTATCGAATAAAAGGGGCATTTACCGCGCAGCGATTCAAATTCAAAACACGTGTCCGTCATGTGACCGGAGCGCAGCGCCCTCTGTTGGATGCAGCACGAACCCTGTGTGACATCATGTGAGCGCCCTCTTTCGGATGCAGCACAAACCCTGTGCGACATCACGTGAGCGCCCTCTGTCGAACGAAGTTCGGACCCTGTGTGATATCATGTGGTTGTTATCAGATGATGACCGCAGCTGTCAACACCTGGTCAACCACACTTGTGGTTTGAGGTTTGTGGTTTGAGGTCTGCGGTTTGAGGTACGTGACCTCACCGCCCACCTCATGGGCGGGACCCGGGCGAGCTCCGATTGGTCCCTAGCCAACGCCCATGCATTGTCATTGGTCCCTGCCCATGCATTGTCATTGGTCGATACACGATGGAACAGGAAATAAACAAGGGGGGCTGGCCCCGCCCCCTTGTTTACCTCTGTTTCATTGGGTATCAACTAATACTACTTAATTGGCTCACGAGGGCATAGCCTTCGGCCTTTGCTAAAAAATGTTGACACGGAGTGTAGCAAAAAAGAAACGCTAGTTGAAACGGTCAAAGCGCTACATGTTCAATTAATCGTAAAAGATGAAGCAATAAAACCAAAAACGCAGCATTTGCCGTCGCCGAGAGATACAATGGGCACTGACCAATAAAAGAAATATGTGGCGCCATCTATCTTATTTGGTGGCAACTAAAGTCATCAACCACAACGCGAGCCCCGAGAAGGCGGCCACACTAGTTCATTCAGAGACTATCGGCCTTAATGCAGTTCTAGGCCGTTATGCCCTATTCGGCCTCAAAGCCACTCCCGGCCCTTCCGCTCCTCTCGGCCGTAATGCACGCTCGGCCGTAATGCGACTATCGGCCGAAATGACAGTGACCCATCGCGAGGGGGGCCCTTTGTCCCATTCTTACCGGATTAGGAAGAAAAAAAACGCGGTTAGAGAACGCCTCTGTTGCAGATTGGAAAGAATTTGACGCTCACCAGAAAATTTACGACGAGAAACTAGAACTACACGAGCGGAACGAGGCAAACGACAGACAGAAGCCGTTCGAGACACTTCTGTGTAATGATGTATATTCGATTGATTTATTAGTGTAAATACAGTTTGTGTTTTGTTTTTGCGTTAATCGCCTGATTTAAAATACGACGCCCACATGACCTCTTCGATTCTGAAACAGCCTCATTTCACTGCCTGATACTTTGGATTCATTTGGTTCGGTTCTTCGGCTATTTTGCGTTCCGAGATTTTTCGTACGATACGATTTCCAAATAGCATGTAGACTGTTCATATCGTCATTACAAAAAAAAAAAAACGAAATATGCCGTATCATCATTATAAAACGAAATATGCCATGTGTCGTGTCGTAATGCTGCGAAATAATCTACCACAAGTCAGAATGGCGTTGCGTACTAAATAGCGGCCCTAAGAGCTTACTTTTCATGAAGCAGTGCTTTGAAAAATAAAGCTACTCACTCTAAAAAGTGTCTGATCTCCTTGTGCGCAAAAAAAAAAAACGAAATGAACCAGTTCACGATACCGTCAGCAGCCATTAGAGTCACAACTTTTTTTTATACTTGGGAGAAGAGCGTGTTGGTTCAAGTGATGGATAAAGAAACAATAAACAATTAACACTAAGACAACACAACCACATCTTTTTTTTTTTCTAGAGCACCGGATTTCAACGGTCACCC
Source organism: Ixodes persulcatus (assembly GCA_013358835.2). Classification (NCBI taxonomy): domain Eukaryota; kingdom Metazoa; phylum Arthropoda; class Arachnida; order Ixodida; family Ixodidae; genus Ixodes; species Ixodes persulcatus. The sequence goes on from JABSTQ010006797.1 coordinate 3,599, forward strand.
CAATTTCTAAATCGGTGCGCGATGTCTAAATGGCACGGAATCAGAACTTTGTTGTACTGCCGAAGTGCCAAAAAATCAATAACCACAAGTTTAGATAGTGTTGCGTCTTTTATACCTACTGTTCAAAGTGTAGTTCTAGTGTCACAAAGCTATGCTTTAAAAAATTATTAAAACAATAACTTCCATAATTACGTGTTCCGATTCGTTCCCATAGTGACCTGACGAGATCATTTCTTTGCCTAGCCGTTTCGGAAACGGTATAGTATTGGCTGATAGTATATTACACGATAATTTTTGCCTTATTCTTGCAAGGCAAAAATTATCTTGCCTACAGTGCCAGAGTGCCTATATTTTTATTCGTGCGATCCTAATCTCCCGGGGACAAAACCGCACTACCCGTGACGTTACGGCGGGGATAGAGCAACCAATCATTACACTGGTTTCAAGCTCGTTCTCGCGGCTAATAGAGGCACCATATTAGCGCGGACGGCTTCCAACTTCGCTCTCAGTCGGCGTTGAAGTTTCCACAAACCTGCGAGTTGTTACAAAGAAAGGGTGACGAAACGACGAACATTGTATGCTCCCACTTTGCGCTGGGGATAACGCAACTCTCAAAGAGAACAGACCCATCTCGCGAGGCAGTTTGACTACGCCACCGCTGCTGCAATGCATCGAGGAAGCTTTAGTATTTCAGCACGTGCCCGAACGTCGCTGGAACTCTGCGCGTGAAAAGCACGTAACGGCACGAGCCGTCTCAGACACTGCCACCTGCTTCTTGTGAACTAAACTTTTGTCGGCTTCACGCATGCGCGAACGCTTGGTGAGGTCGGTTTTTTAGAGGGGTCCACTGGTTAGTGGCTAGGGTAGGCATCGTTATATGGCATATCGAGGATCTGGACCTTCTTTGTGTTTAGTGCCAATTGCTCTTTAGGGGGAAAAATAAAGGGGGAGGGTCACAAACCTGTGCCCGAGTTGTCGTCAAGCAAAGCAATAATCGGAAAAATAACCCCGAAGGAAAAAAAAAAGACAAACGCGTAGGTTCCAGGACATTTCATCGAACGCCGTTTCATCGAAAAAGTGGTCGTCCCGTACCGAAACGTTCATTTACAACAATTGGCCGGTATTTTTAAACAAAAAATCCTAATAGCCGGCCAAAAAACGTTGCTAACAAAACAAAACGAAAAATTCGGGGCTAGTGGACGGGGAGGTGGCGGAACCCGAATCCATCCGCTTGCGTACACCGCACGCAGGCTTTTCCTCCGTCGTGCCATCCAGGCTTCTGTCGTACGAGAGGACAATGAGAAATTATCAAAGTTTATTGCAGAAACCTATGACGCATTCAATGAAACGGCGTTCGATGAAATGTCCGGTGTAGGTGCGTGTGACCTTCTAGCGCGCAACAGAACCTTAGGTGTCTCACTTTGTGAAAATGTGATGGCTGAAAACCAGCATCGTCTTTCAGGCCCGTGCGATATTCTGCGGTTCCGATATAAAAAAGGTTCAGATCCAGGCCGAAGTCACAAATCTCGGCAAATAGTTAATAGAAGAAAATCTCACCGCAAGACCGACCGACGTGGAGAAAAGCTCATCGGAATCTTGATGAATGCGGTGGAAACTCACCTACGCTGTTCGTTTTCGGAAATGGCATTATTTTGGTATATGGATAATAAAAACATTATTTTCCGTATTTTTTTCATTTGTTGTAACTTATGACTTTTGGTGTGATGGGTCCTGCCACAATTTGGGGGCTCTCTGTGGTCGTCGGGTGCAATGAAGAGGTCACTTCGTTGCTGTTCATAGAACTCAACGTTGAGGCAATGTCTTTATAGAAAAAAAAGACGTGTCTATCCCTTTGTTAATTGTTACCATTCTGCAAAACTGTGGACTTCTGCTTCTTCATTCCTATTGGTGTCTGCAATATACGAATCTTGTAAATATCTCTCCGTTTATACCTCTCCGCAAATGCTAAATTTAAAAGCGTGATCGTGTAATTCATGAGTGGGTTTATCTCGGCATCTGTCAGAATTTCGGCGAACTTTTCTTTGGTGAGCTTTTCTCCCGTGATGTTGCGCTGTTCTCCGGCGGAGAAAAGCACACCGGAAATCCGGTGGATGCGGAGAAGAGCTCACCAGACTTCGGATAGATGCGGAGAAAAGCTCACATTTACAAACCGTTTTAACCCTATTTCTTCACAGCTCTCGATATTTTATCGAACTCTGTTCTATCAAAGTCATTTAAATGAACGCCATGTAATCAAATCCAATTTCATCGAAGCCGTTTCGTAGAACACCATTTTATCGAACATCATGATGGTTTCTGGCCAGATCGTTTCTCGTTTTTGTAAATAGTGTTTTTTTCTTTGCATCCAAAGGATAAAGATAATGTCACGAATGACAAATGCGAGGCGGTGAATAACTGAAGAAACTAAACGTTTAATGGGGCGAACAAAATAGAAGGTTGGTGTCGCAGGCGTCGATGTCGACGAAACAGCAGGATCGGGACTGACGCGGCTCTCCACGGGGAGCTCCTTATGTACACGCGTGGGCTTCTGGAACAATCGGCGTAGAAAGTTTGGCGCCTAGAACATTCTAACCTCGAATAAGCAGCAGGGTTCTCGAAATTACCAGAACGCGACATTACAGAAACAATAAGAAGGTGAATCCGAGGCCAGGCATCGAAGATAAGCACGGTAACCGTTAGGCCACGGGCGCGCTGCCTACTTGGCTAGCTGCTCACGCGGCAGTATTATGTTCCGTTTTTCTTTTGCTTTGTAGTAAACAATGACCTCTTTCGGTTATGTGGCGTAAGACGAACTTGATACTTTTTGGGAGGTCAGGAGTCGTCGGGTGCCGAGACGGAGGTCACATTGTTGCTTTTCGTAGTACTCAACATTGAGGCAATGTCCTGTCTTCATGTAAAAGTTAACAGAAAAAAAAAAAGCGTTCCCCACTTTTCTTACATGTTCACATTCCGCAAAACTGTGGATTCGTCTTCCTCTTCCCCATTTTTCTTAGAAGGTAAGCTATTCTTCTGGGGCTGAACGAGAACACTTGGTTTTACAAATATACGAACACGCAAAAGCGCAGCATGAGCGCTGAGCAAAGTGCGGACGTGAGTTTTAAATATAAACACCGCAGTGCAAACAATAATAAAATATTTCGTAACTGAGTTTTTCTCCGCATTTGTCGGTTTTACAGTGAGCATTTCACTAGTGAGCTTTTCTCCGCCGCCCGTTCTCCGGTGAGATATTTTGTCTGCCGCCCAACAGTAACAGCCGACCAAGGGCTCATCGCAGCCAAGACAGTACAATCGACGAACACCATAAAAAAGGATGTGCGTGTTCTTGTCTAATACATTCGCCTCTATTTCATAAAATACTGAATCAAGATTGTGTTGGTTCGGGTCAAACAAAGAATCTTCAGCGCGACTTTCACAATTTCCAAATAGCAACGTGTCACGCCTACTACCAAAAAGCTTGTTCTGTTTTTAGCTTCACTGAAATTTTTTTCGCAATGTTTGTTTTATTTCGGTAGAAATCCGCCTCCACAAGGTGGTATGCAGAGCGAATGTCGAACTTAAAACAAAATCGACGAACTCACGTATGGTTCTTCCACATTTAAAATAAGTAAACATTTTAAATGCATCTCTGCAGAACATTTGAAATCGCCAGATCAAATCACCTATCCAACTTCGAACACAAAGAAGTGGTAAGACAATATCTACTCTTTGACGCTTCGGTTGCTTTTGTCTACCTGCATTTGCTAACTTCAGGCCTCACGCAAGGACGGCTTGAAGCGTGAAATCTTCCACTCCCAATTTCTTCACCAAAAATGCCAACAAAGAATGGAACATCCTCCCAATGACGCGCTCCGGAGATTGAAAACTAATGACTCTCACCCACCCGCTAAACATCTCCGCCGAAAAAAAAAAAAAAAGGAAAGAAACTTCTAACTTTCATTTGTGCGACCCCAAAACACCAACAAAGAACCGAACATCCTCCCAAGGACGCGCTCGGGCGATGTACAATCTATTACTCACTAACGCGATAACCCGCAAAATATCTCCGCCCCAAACAAAAAAAAAAAAAAAAACAAATTATCTCTTTTGAGAGGCACCTTTCCTCAAAATCCCGACTGTCAACCCGACGACCTTGAATATGCAAGTAGTCCGGGGCGCAATAACACATTGCGCAATTTCAAGAGCAAGTTTTTCGGACAGACTCATAGATGGCGCCAGGTGACAGCTGGATTTTTTGACGTTTTGATAGGCTACAAACTTATTTAAAATTTGTTACAATGAGAATCTCTGGAAAAAAGATCTTGTAAGAGATATATTCAAAAAGTCCTGGTCTTGAATATTGTCGAGCCTAAATTTGTATTTTGGCCCCGGTTTATTTTTAAATGTTTACGAAGAACGGAACGAAAAAAAAGGCTTTTTCAAGCATCTTTAAGTTCCCGTAAAAACTTTTAAGTTTAGAAATCGGGAAATGTAGCGCCGCAATATTACTCAGTTTGCCATTATCTTTCTAATAAAACCATTTCCAAGTCAATCCGTTCGGTGGTTCTCGAGAAAAAAATACTAAAAAGTTGCCATTGGAATTGCATAGGGCTCGGTAGCTGCGATATCCTCTTAAAGGGGCCCTGCAATCATATTTAAGCGTCTACCTTTTTTGCGGTTTCCACGTCTCTTGGGGTTCGGGCAAGCCAGCGGGCACGGAGAGAGTGACTAAATATCAGTGCGTCATATTTAAACCGGACGACGCGGAAACCTCCTCCACCGACGAGGGCGGCCAGCGGTACCGAAAGCGCGCGAAATGTGACGTTTTTGGTCCTGGGCTTACTACTGGTCAGAGCCGCTAAAAGCTTTTTTTTTTTAGTCGAGATACAAAATATAAGTGTCGCGAACCGTTTCAATTATGGATGAAAGTAGTTTTTGTTCAGTATTTTAGATCAGAAAAGAAACAAATGCAGTTTATAAAGTACGAAACAAGAAATGACCCGTCGACATACCTGCCACCAAGCGGCGGAAAAAGCGGCGCATATTAGAAAGGGCTAGTGGGATGAGGCGCCGACGAACGACGAGCGTAGAAAGGTCTCGGAGCGTAGAAAGGCCATTTGGCGGTATGGCAGCGCGAGTGGCTCCCGTTCTGTACTGATTTTTACCCCGTGTTTGCTGTCATTTGCGGCCAATGAAGTGTTATGCCAAAATAGTCTTTAATCGCGCAGCAAATGCAATGCGAGCCGCCCTGGCCGCCCGCTTCATACAGCCTATCCAACACACGCTTTAGTGGCGCCCTCTCGAGCCGTCGACACGGAGTGCGGCAGCCGTGAGCGCTCGATGAGCTCACTATCTCTCCTCCAGTTCACGGCCACTCAAGCCAGGACCTACGACGTCATGAAGGAGGTTATTTTTTGCTTGTTTTTGTAATTCTAATTTGCCTATAACTTTTAAAATAAAGTGAATTTTGCGAAAAGAAAAGTTTCATTAAGTTACTACGTTCAGTGCGCTTAGTTCGGTGCAAATTAAAAACCAGTAAAAAGTCATTGCAGGGCCCCTTTAAAGGACACATGCAAAGGAAAAAAACATTTTTTTTAAACAGTCTAGATAAAAAAAGAATGTTATAAAATAAATTTACAACGAAAAAAAGAAAAATTTTAGAGCTATATTTACGGCGCAAAACGAATTTGTAGTTGGCGCCCGCGGGTGCCGCCACTGGTCACGTGGTAGGCCCGCGCGCCACCGCGCTCCGTCGCCGGCGCCGCAAAGTACCCCGCCGCCGCACGCTAAGCGTAGTGCGAACGCCGCTTCAACGCGTTTCTCCACGCCGCCGTCGCCGCCGCCGCACAAGTTCGCCTGCTTCGGGGCGCCGCCGCCATTATCTGACCGGCGCACAGGTCTCTCACGTCTGCTTGCGCTTTTTCACGAGCTTCCTTTGGGATCTAAAAGTTACTTGTTATTCTTTGTTTTTTGTTGCACTTCAAACGAAGATGAATAAGTAACTTTTCGAGACCATAGGAAGCTTTCGAAAGATTGCAAGTACCACGTGACAAATAAGGGCCAGTCACGTGATAAATATGGGCCACTTTTCCGCGGCGCCCGCGGGCGCCGTGAATATAGCTCTAAAAATTTTGATTTTTCGTTGTAAATTCGTTTTATGACTTCCTTTTCCCAAACCGGCTGTTTAAAAACAAAGTTTTTTTTTCTTTGCATGTGTCCTTTAAGGTACGGTATGCGCTCTTGTGGTTCCGACCAAGATCGCTTTAAACAAGTACCTTGTGGCCAGAGGCTACATTTAGGGGCTAAGCCCACTAAATCGTGCCGGATACGCGACGTCTGGTGCGCATAGATTGGAATCCTGAAAACCACAGAGTTTTCGTTTTCACTTTATCAGTGGCAGTGTGTAATGCTCCGTGGAGTCCAGTTTGACGCGATGGGCATGACCTGTTCGTATCTGGTTGTAGAGTCGTGAGGTTGATTCAGTTTCATTGTGCGCACAGTTGGTTCCGGATCCTCACACCGCCATATCGAGGGTTGAGCTTTGCGGCGGGAGTCACTCTTTCATTTCGTTTTCTCCGTCTCCGGAGGAGCGGCGGCCAGGGCGCGCTTTGCGCTGCTGCCGGAAACAGTACGGTTCTCAGCCGTGTTTGGGTTCGCGTTGGGACGCGAGGGCGTAGAGAGCGTAATTGGTCGTGGAGAGACCTGGGTTAGAGTGAAATTATAAATTTAGGGGAGAAAAGACAGCTAGGTGGGGAAAGAGCTGTGCTCGTGCAGTGAAGAGCTGCACGAGGGGAGTGGCGGTCTTGCGAGGATGTGACGAGTTGTTCATAGTTTTATCCTGTACAAATGCGCGGTTGGCCCGGGAAAACGTACGGTTCACGTCGGCGGGTACGTGCCCGGGAAGCCTAGAAATTATGGCAGCGGCATGGCCGTCGGCGGCCTATAACTGTTGTGCGTTGGGTCAGCCCGTCGCTGTACAAACTGCAGCCTTTGCATGAATGGGTAGCGGGTGTTGGAATCCAGCGGTAAATGCGGTAGACACTTCGACGCTGCGGAAACTGTTCATGCAGAGCAAATATAGTTTATTAGCTCGTCCACTTCCAAGACCGGCCGGTTAGATTTGGCATTTCGGTGTCGCGCTCGTTGCGCGGAAGTTGAAAGGTGTGCGTGTGGGATATTTACATTGTTCGAACCCTACCTGTCCTCACAGTCGCAAGAAGACTTTTCAGTTATGCGGCGTGTTGACTTGGTTGGGGGCGAGCTTTGTGCGCAACCTACTACGTTTGTATGTGGACACGTTGCTCGGGTCGAGAACGTCGAAGAGTCGCGAGACGCGTTGACGGCGTACTTTTCTTGCTCAATCCCGGCCAGCCTTGACATCAGCTGGAAGACTTTTTAGTTATGCGGTGTCGGGGTTTGGCCGGGGGAGAACTCTAACGTGCGTCGATGCGCTTGTCGCGGTTGTCGAGCCCGTGCTGGGTTCGGTGCGGACCGCCGTCACCGCCGAGCAGTGGAGCTGTAACATCCGGTACATGCCCAGGCGTTACGGACATAGCTGTGTAAATAGGCTGTCCAATGAGATCTGCTGTTCGCACGATCTAGGTACTGTTCCCTTTCTACTGGTGTAAGTGGCCGGTACTGTAGACCGCGAGAGGGACACACCCGGACGCGGTGATTGCTGGGAGACAAAAGACCTTTATTCGCGCGCTTTTGGTTGCCGCTACAGAGGGCTGGCGGCGCTGCTTGTCGGTAATGCGTATAACGATGCCGCTGGCTACATCTCCCTTTCTTTAATAAAAGAAAACAAGTCTGGAGCTAAGGCTTTGCTCAGTCACACTCGATATAGCGACGTGGCTTGCGGGGCTGCCTTGAGCTTCTCCGTAGTGCCACGGGTTGGGGTCCCGAAGGCTGTGGTGTCGTCGTTGTGGGGCTGTGGGAGCGGATATGCTCTCTGTTGCGACGAAGCTGTTGTCCATCTTCGTTTGCCACTATGTAGGATCTGGGTGCAGGGTCGTCTGTGACTATACGACTGCTGGCGACCATTGAGAGGTCCGACTGTCGAACACTGAGACCGTCGACCCAGGGTGCAGACGCTCCAGACTTCTTGTACCTTGGTTGTAGTAGGTCTGTTGGCGCTGGCGTATCTCCTCAAGTCTTGCAGTCACCTGCTGGGGTGGCACTGTCTCGGGCTCTAAAAGCTTGCGGTGCGTAGGCAGCAGTGTCCTTGTCCTTCTTCCCATCAGGCGCTGGACTGGGGACTGCAGAAGCCTGTCTCTTGGCATGTTCCTCCATTCCAACAGGGCGCTGTAGAACTCTGCTGTGTCGTAGGGAGTCTTGTTTAGAAGCTTCTTTGCCTCTTGGACGGCTCGCTCGGCCATTCCGTTTGAACGGGGGTAGTGTGGACTTGATGTCGCGTGGATGATGTCACAGCGCTCCATGAATTCGGCAAACTTGTGGCTGTTAAAGGGTGGCCCATTGTCACTGATCAGCTTGTGGGGAAGACCATGCGTAGCGAAGACCTCTTGGCAGAACTTTATGACAGCATCTGCCGTTGTGTGTTTCAAGCGTCGAATTTCGAAATAGAATGAATAAAAGTCCACGATGATCACATACTCTTCTCCTGCTTGGTGGAAAAGGTCCATGCCAACAGTCTGCCAGGGCAGTTCTGGGACGTCGTGGCTCATCATCGGCAGCCGTTGGTTCCTGGGCTTGTGTTGTCTGCAGAGCGCACATCTTTCTGCTTTCTCTTGGATGTCTGCTGACATTCCAGGCCAAAACATGACGTCTCTGGCACGTTGTTTCATCTTCTCTGTACCCCCATGGGCTGCGTGGAGGAGGTCTAGGACTTCGTTCTTCATGGTGCTGGGAATGATCAGTCTGTTTGATCGGAAGAGGAGGTCGTCTTCCGAATGGATCTCATCACGGTACGGCCAGTAGGCTCGGATTCGTTCGGGGACCGCATTTTTGTCTTCTGGCCACTTCGTGCTTGCATACTCTCTCAGGGTATGGAGATTCTCATCTTGGTTCGTTGCCCGCTTGATCTGCTGTAGTCTTTCTGCAGAGACTGTCAGCTCTTGGACGACGTTCACTTGGAAGTGTTCTTCCTCTGGCACCTTCTCTTTCGATGGAAACCGAGAAAGAGCGTCTGCGATGAACATCTCGTTTCCCGGCTTGTACTTTATCTGAAGTGAGTACTTTTGGAGAGTCAGGCGCATTCTTTGCAGGCGTAGCGGGCACTGGTGAAGTGGTTTCCTGAAGATCGCCTCGAGAGGTCGGTGGTCACTTTCCACCAGGATGCACGGCTGAGCGAAGACATAGTCGTGAAAGCGGGTGCAGCCATGCACAATGGCTAGCATCTCCTTTTCAATTTGTGCATATCTCTCTTGCACTTCAGTCAGTGAGCGAGAAGAGTAGGCCAGGGGGTGCCCATTCTGCAGGATGACAGCTCCTACTCCTCGTTGGCTAGCATCTACCTGCAACACAAGGGGCTGCGTCTTGTCGTAGTATGCCAGAACCGGTGCCTGTGATAGGGCTGTCTTAAGACGCTCAAAGCTTTCTTGTTGGGAGTCGGTCCAGACCCAAGCGTTGTCCTTCTTCAGCAGGTCTCGTAGAGGTGCACTTAACTCCGACATGTTCGGAATAAACCTGGCGACGAAGTTCACCATTCCCAGGAATGTCTTCAGTTCCTTCGCATTCTCTGGGACCTGAACTGCAAGGATGTCCTCTGCTCTGTTTGAGTCGACCGAGAGTCCTTTGTCCGTTAGCACAAAGCCGAGGTAGCGTACCTCCACTTTGAAGAAGTGGCACTTGGCCAGGTTGAGCTTGAGGTTCACCTCTTGGCACCGTTGCAGGACATTTTGTAGACGTCTGTCGTGCTCTTCTTTTGTGGAACCCCACACCAGTATGTCGTCCATGACCACCTCGACACCGTCGAGACCTTGGAGCACCTGGTGCATCGCTCTCTGGAAGACTTCTGGGGCAGTGGCGATTCCGAACGGCATCCGGAGGAATCTATATCTTCCGTAAGGCGTGCTCATGGTGCACAAATACGAGCTGGGCTTGTCTAGTCGAATCTGCCAAAATCCTGTGGCAGCGTCTAATGTAGAAAAGTACTTGGCACCCTCGATGTTTGTGACAATGTCCTCCAGCGTCGGCATGTGGTAGTGCTCTCTCTTGAGCGCTTTGTTGAGGTCAACTGGGTCCAAGCATATTCTTATCTTGTCTTTCTTGACCACAACTACCATCTGGCTGGCCCATTCAGTCGGTTCGGTGATGGGGGTTATCACTCCATTTGCTTCCATTCGGTCTAGTTCAGCCTTGACCTTGTCACGGAGGGCTAGTGCAACGCTACGGGCTGGCTTAACTACACCCTGCGATCATTGGTGCAGTTTCATGTGGTACACCACCCCACGTAATTCACCTAGGCCCTTGAAAGTCTCTTCGAACGGTCGTGCCGCTTCGTAGAGTTGGCCCTCTTCTGTCACTGTGGCCACAAGTTTGATGAGGCCTAGCTCCTGGGACAGCTCACCACTGAGGGTTGCTTGAACCGGCTCTTGCACGACGAAAAACTGTGCCCGAGCAGCTCCGTGTTTGCTGGACACTTGCAGAGTCACCTTTCCGGCAGCTTTCTTTTTCTGGACGAAAAATGTGTTCAGTAGCGCGTTGCTTGGCTCCAACTCCTTGCGTGTTATCGCCTTCAGTTGCTTGAGTGAAATCACCGAACAGTTTGCTCCTGTGTCCAAGTTGCAGACCACTGGCTTGCCTTCAATGTCGATCTCGGCTTTCCAAACTCCACCTTTTTGCGTGAGGTTCGACGAGACAGCATGCAGAAAGTAGCTTTCGTCGCATTCCAGGCTGTCAACTTTCCGGTTCTTCATCTGTCCGGCGCCTCTCTTGTTCGGCTTCTTTGATCGGCAGACGCTCGCGAAATGGTTGAGTTTGCCGCACTGCTTGCATTTCTTGCCTTCTGCGGGGCAGGCTTGGTTCTTGTGGTACGCGTAACCGCACTTCGCGCACGCTTTGTCCTTTTGTACAAAGTTGACCTTTTCACTGCCGTCCTGGCGCTTGTCGGCGTTGCCGCGGGCAACTTGGGTCGTTTTCTGTATCTCTTCTACCTGCTCCTTGCTTTTCTCTCGCGTGCGACATATTTCCACGAGCTTGCGGAAATCGGGGTTCTCGTTGATCAGATGGCTTTGCAACCGCTTGTCCTTTATGCCTAGGATGATGCGGCTCTTCAACATCCTCTCTTCGAGTTGCCCGTACTCGCAGTTCCGGATGAGCGTACGAAGCTCCGTCAGCCATTCATCGAAGCGTTCTCCGGACTTTTGGTCTCTCGTGCCGAAAACGAAGTCGTGGTACGCGAGGTTAACGACGGGCTTGCAATGCTCCTCAAATTTTTCGAAGAGCTTGTCTACGTCGTCGCGATCCGCTTCCGTTTCGAAATTGAACGTGCGAAAGATCCTCCGTCCCTCTTCGCCAATTACGACCAAAAACGTTGCCGCCTGAATTTCTTTAGGCTTCGTAGCGAGCCCGGTCGCAGTCGCGTAGAGCTTGTACTCACTTGCCCAAAGTTTCCATGCAACCCAAAGATCTTGCGACGTATCCAGGGGCTTCGGGGCTGGTAGCAGGGATGTCATGTTTCCCGCTGTCGCTGCTGTAGCCATTCAAGCGGCAGGGTTGCGCGGCTGTTCGGCGAAGGCTGACCGTTAGGCCTTTTCAGATTAAGCCTACTTCGCCGGGTTCTTTGTGTCTTCTGACACCATGTAGACCGCGAGAGGGACACACCCGGACGCGGTGATTGCTGGGAGACAAAAGACCTTTATTCGCGCGCTTTTGGTTGCCGCTACAGAGGGCTGGCGGCGCTGCTTGTCGGTAATGCGTATAACGATGCCGCTGGCTACAGGTACCACGGAACAACAGCCTCTAAGTAAGGTGATAATCCCTTCTTATGATGGCGTGATGCGTAGCTTGGCTGTAGCGTGTTTGTAGCTCGGGTGTCGCGAACGCCGAGTGCATGAGTGCCCGTCTTGGTTAATTGCTACTGTTGGCAGCATGTTTTTTTCCGTAGTTATTTTGAGTCGCACCTCGCGGACGGGACTGGATTTGTGGCCGCTTCTGTTTTGCGAGATCGATGGTTGTTGTTAGTTTTTGAAGTTTTATACGTTTTTCGAGAGTGTGTTGGAGATTAATATTGTTGTCAGAGGTGTGCGGTTCTGACGCTCTGGTAGATTGTTTTCTGTTTTAAAAGAATGCGGTTGAGTTTTAATTATAGGAGCAAACGTTGTATAGTGGGCATATGTACGAATTGAGTATACAGTGAGTGCTTATACTTTTTAGTTGAGGAGTAGTTTTCCACTTACGTACCTCTCGAACGTGTAGCGTGACGTTCTTGATGATTGCCTGCATGTTGGTATTGAAATTTGAAGAGTTTTCTTTTTATTTCGTGGCATGTCCAACGATCGAAAAATTTTGGTTTCGTCGCGCTGTTTGATATAGCGTGCCGGTATTCGTTTTTGCGCGATTCGCTGTTTGAAATATTTGGCACGGAAGCGAACTTCAAGAGCCGGCGTGTGTTGTGTGTGCCTGAGTGCCCGTGCGTGTTGTGAGCTGTGGTGCTCCGCACCAGTTCGTGGACGTGCTCCGTCGGTCGTGGGCTGCCCAGTGAATGAACGTCCACCACTGGCCTGCCTGGTTTGATGCCACCACCATCACCATCGAGGGTGCTCGTCATCATCGGTGACACTCAGCTGATCGAGTTCCCCGCCGGAGTTCCTGGGAACCACGCAACCTCAAGCCCCTCGCAGTCGGAGCCTTGAGGGGAGGGAGGTGTGGAGATCTGGCTGCCTTCTCCCGCGCCGACGGGTCTCAATTTCCGGCCTCCGAGATACGTCATGCTCGGGGGAGCGCCGATGGCCTCGCGTACCACAAGGTCCGGCTGGACCGCTCCTTAAGCCAACTGACGTCACGGGACTGGCCTCCCAGAACAAAGGAGCGAAGGCTTGAAAAGGGGAAGCCGGACAAAGGAAGGCTCTCTCTCGCACGGCAGCTCTCTTGGACGGTGGCGTTCTTAGACGGCGGACAGCGTGCAGCGGCGACAGGAGACGAGGACGCTGGCGCGGGGAAAGTGCGGGCAAGACGTTGAGCTGTGGACTCGACTAGCGGACCGGACGGCGACCCTGGACGACGACGTCCCCATGACGCGGTGTGACCGACTACCGCTGGGACTTGGAGAAGCTGCTTGGGCAGCGGACTTCCCTCCGGCCTCGCTGATGACCGTCCCCCGATCCCGAACCCCCCCCCCGGCAATAAGTGAGTGAATAAACCCTTTTGCCGAGAGCGAAGTATTGTTGTGTCATATTCGTCCAGGAACAGGGTCTGAAGGAATCGGAGTTAGATGCCCGCAACCTTAGAGACATGACTACTGTAAGTTACAAGTGCTGACAGACGACCAGATTCCACTACTACAGAACAAAACTATGTTCAAAACATGCGGATAACGTCTGGATGGTATGGCAACACACCTAGAATCGGAAGTGACAGATCACTCGGATATCTGTTTCTCACACCATATCGTGATTAAGCAGAGGCCATATTTATGTTAAAAGATATGTTCTAACAAAAAGACGGGAAGTATGCAGGCGAGCTTGTGATAGTTAATAATTTTGTATAACAGCCAAGACTGTGGAACAAAAGTGCAAATGGACAGAGAGGGGGACTTCTAAGTAGAGGAAAAAGAAACAGGAGGGGTTATTGGTGACATGGGCGACAAAAAGCGTCGTTTTGGTCGGCATTCAAAGGTTGGTCAAACGCTCATTATGATTTATTCATTTTGAATAATTCTGCTTTCATCCTCGGAAATAAGAACTATGTCAGACTGTCAACTTTCATGGTGTTATTTTAAGAATGTGATGACTCCAAGCTTCCATCGTGATTTTTGCACACGTCATCGAACTTAGTTCGGAACTGATAATAAGTAGGCAAGATTACAGCTCGTGACGTCACAGCGAGGCAAATCATGGTCGCGACGTCACGAGCGGAAATCGTAAGAGGGCGCCACCGAAACATTTCGCCGCTAATAATCTGTCGAAAAAGGAGCGTTCTTTTGAATACTTTATTTATTTATAGCTTTATGGACTAATAAATAAATCAGTTGCAATACTGTGTCATTCGAGCCTCTTCTAAATTTAGCGTTTTTTTTTTTATTGAGTTTGCCAAACTGATCATAAAAATGTCTTTTAATTGAGAAACCAAAGCTTGGCTGTGATGTTTGTGTATGAAATATTACAGATTGTTTGTTGAGTGTGAGTCCCTCTAACTTTTTGTGTGGTGTAACACATGCACTGACAAAAATTACTGGATGAAATAACCTTGGGTCCTTTCAAATCATCTGGGCATCCTTGACTGGCAACAAACACATCGACGAAACTGCACTTTTTTATGTTTTAAAGGAAAGTGAAAGTGCATGCGTAATGCTATGAATGTTACTTTTCTTCATATGGCCATACATTTCTTTGTTATACCAGTCCTTTCTTAAGAAAGCCAACACAAACAGCCTAGGAGAGCAATTCAGCGGCACACGACTCTTCGCAGTATACTTTTATCGTAGAGCGCTCCCTAACAATGGAAAACCTTCTAAGTGTTATCCGTAGCTCGTGTGCTCTCAAATGTTGCGTGCATTTGCTTTCTAAAAAAGTTGAGAAAACAAAGAAATGTAGGGCCCTATGAAAAAGGGAGATAACATTGCATCAGTATGAGTATAATGCTTCAGTTACACCAATTATGAAGGTGTAATGATTTAAAAACACCTACAGCAAAGGTGCAATGCCGAAACTTCATATTTGCTCGCAAAATGGTGTAATGCTGCAACAAACACCTATCAAAAGGTGTGAGTTATAGACATTCGATAAACTGCCCGATTACACTTATATAGGTGTGTTGAAGTTTGCTGTGTATGAGGTAGCCCTGGAACTGCTGTCAACTATTGTGTTTTGCAGTATTTTGAAAAAAGGGTCGTTTATAACATTGCCAAAAGGTTTTCAAGCTCTTGCGAAAACAATAATGCACAAACCGAAATTATAAAGCACAAGGGACAGACACACGGACATGAAGTAGACAGAACAGCGCAATAATAGCTCTGTCCTGTCCACTTTACGTCCATGTCTGTCCCATGCGCTTGATAATTTCAGTATGTTAAACCAACTATCCCGCCTTAATAGTTTAATATGTCCCATGCGCTTGATAATTTCAGTATGTTAAACCAACTATCCCGCCTTAATAGTTTAATGATGCACGAACAATCAGCAAATAAACTGAAATCCAAGCGTTCCAGAGTTATTAGAGAAATGGCAGCAGTGCGTTCCATCGCCGTAAGCGACGGTGTGAGAACCGGCCTTTAGGTTGTCTGGCCTGCAAGGATCTCAGGACAAAACCCTATACCTAGGCAGTTCTCCTTGACTTTGTCGAGCTTCTCAGTGTTGGTCCCCGAAAGCGCCAGACGTGCACCCACTTTGGACAACTCGTAAGCCAGGCACTCTCCAATGCCGCTGGAAGATCCGGTGATCCATATCACCTTGCTGCCCTTGAGCGTATCTGCGAGGGATCGGTGAAGTGCACCAGCACAACTGCACTCGCGTGAGCTGCGTATACGTTACCTCGGCAGCAGATGCGCGGAGTGATCATAAAATGAATGCACTCAAATTTGTAACGAGGAATAATCTATCACGTTAGTAAAGTGTATCGGACGACAAAAGGTGTCAACACGATAAGCTATAAAGCTTGTCGAAAGTATTAAGTAGGGACAATATTCATATCCCTCGGAAAGAAAAAGGTAGACTTTCATTCCATTTTTTACTGCACACACTAGGAATGAAGGCACACAATTCAATTAAAACAATTATGATCCGCACGCCCGTGTTTTGCCAAGATTGTTTGGTTTATAGTGTTATTAAAAAAAAACTATCAAATTACATCAAATTTTTATTTAAAATAAAAACAAAATTCGGCATTCATGGTCAAAAATAAAAATTTGCTACCTAGTTTTTGAAGAGTTTCGTTGTGAGTTTATAGTATTAGTTACATACCGATAATTAAATTTAGGCTGTAGAATTGAGTTAGATTTGTAATAAAAATGAAGATATCTGACAACCGTGTCTAGAAATATTTTTTTTTTTTTTTTTATTTCAGCGCAGGTATTTATTTATTGAGCACACCCTCAGGGCTCGAAAACAATAACATGTTTTTTCTCATTAAATAGGCATAAAATTCGCTCTGACTAAATAATTTATGAATGCCTAGTTTTAACGAAATCACAGCCCACGGGTTACTGAAGCAAAAAGAAAACATGGGTGTTTCCATCTCAATTTAAGCACTGATTTAGAATCGAATTTTTAATTTTTATATAAAAATATATGTTCTGGGAAGATTCTTGAAATGAAAGACAGCGCAAATTGCAAGTTTTCGCGAATTTTGCGTTTTAGAGTTATTGACCATAGAAGTAACTAGGCAAAAACTGACGTTTCTCCCACCTGCCGGAAATTGCATGTTTGACCGCTCGCTATTTTTTTTTTTTTTTTTCATTTCTAAAACAAAACGCACTAACTTTCTTTTGTGACACTCTCGAAGTAGATTTATTCAGGTGTAAGATATTCTTTTATCTTATATTTTGGTATATATATATATATATATATATATATATATATATATATATATATATATATATATATATATATATATATATATATATATATATATATATATATATATATATATATATATAAAAAATATTCAACCGTGTCCCTTTAATGATTGCAGCAAAGATTTACAAACATTTACGTGTGACCCACTTAAGATATTTTAATGAACTTGACAACACCAGAAAGCTTAAATCTAGCTATTTTCAATGGAATCAAATTCAATATAAATTGGGTGGACGATCACGCGACGTAATGCGAATTGACAGCGTGAGATGGCGCGACATTTCGATGTTGCGTCGTGACTGACTGGAAATTCCGGTGACGTCGCGTCGCGCGGTGTCTCGCGTAAACCACGACCGATCGCACGCAGAACAGCTAGCACCAAACACGTGCTCGCGGACGCGCTGCACAAAGTTCTTGGTCGCACAAGCGTGTTCATCCTTCGCTCGCTAACGTTCTCTTCCACGTGCCGCTTCACGTTCAGGCGCAGCATAATCTTGACGTCAAATGCGTTCCATCCTAACACCCTTGGTGAGGCGGTCGGCCGACGGCTACACATCGACGACGACGACGTTCTCTCTCACGGGCACGTTTGCGGCGTCGAGCAGCCGCTGCTTGCCCGGGCGTATGCTTCGGATGCCCCATTCTTGCGCGCAAGGGCTTGTGGATTGCTGTTCGTGTTCTTTGACGACGGAAAGAGAGGACGTCCGACTCTGGTGAAAAGCAAAATGGTTCCGTGCATTTTCTTCTTTTTGGGGAGCGTCCCCCGCGGAGGAAACGGTTCCCGGAACGGGTCGCTTCCGCTTCCCCCTCGCCATCTACCCCGCGTCCCTGTTCCTGGGCAACGCGCCGCTCTCGGCTTGCCCGCGCGAATGTTGCTCGCTGCTTCGCCGCTCGGAGTCTGCGGGCCGCGTGTCGCCGGCTGGGCGGTCACCGTCTTCGGAGGATGGCGGAGGCCGCCACAGGCATCGCTTAAGGGGTGTCCAAACAGGACACTACAAAACGCACGACTCCGACAAATCGTGAAAATTGAAGCGTGAGGCGTCCGCTTCAATTTTCACGATTTGTCGGAGTCGTGCGTTTTGTAGTGTCCTGTTTGGACACCGTGTCCAAACAGGTGCACAAAGTTCTTGGTCGCACAAGCGTGTTCATTATTCGCTCGGTAACGTTCTCTTCCACGTGCCGCTTCACGTTCAGGCGCAGCATAATCGGAGTCGTGCGTTTTGTAGTGTCCTGTTTGGACACCGTGTCCAAAGAGGACACTACAAAACGCACGACTCCGACAAATCGTGAAAATTGAAGCGGACGCCTCACGCTTCAATTTTCACGATTTGTCGGAGTCGTGGGAACTCGGGGTCGGTGGAATCGTGGCCGTTGGAGCATTTCCCGGGTGTTTGTGGATCCAGCGTTCTTGTTCGTCGTGGTTTATTTCAAGTACTTTTTACATTTTTTTTTCTTGCTGCTTGCAATCGGGACGCGCGAGAAGAGCACGTACAAAAATAAACGTCCGTTGATCGTCGCGACCAAGTAACTGAGCGACGCTGTCGGCCATGCTGAGTTGATCGTCGTAGGATTCCGTCGTAACCTGAGCAAAACTTACGATAATTTCGTTTCGTGAATACGAATTTGTTCTCACGTTTTGTCTTACGCACTCTTTTGGCGTAAGATGGTTTTGTGAATCTGGCCTCTGCACTTCCGCAAGTCACAGGAAAGGTAAGACAGACGCAGACGACGTCGACGTTGCAAAGGAGCAGACGACGCTCAGATAGGGGGGTCGCGATCAGCCAATCAGGGCTCGGCGTTCTGACGTCACCGCTACCCCCTGCCAACGTTACTAGATTACCTCAGTTGTGGAACTCCCGCGGAGGGGGGTTCCCCCCCTCACTCACCTCAATCCGCCTAGAGTCATTCGAAGCGCCACCTATATTTTCATTTCATAACTGTGCATTCTATAGAGCACAGCTGAAGCGCCAAATGGCGATCACAACGCCGCCATTTCTCCCGCAGCGATCACTCTAGGAACTGCATGTGACATCTATTTTTGGCTTCGTCTGTTCTGTGGTCACTTTGAGCTAGTGTTCGCCGCCGCTTTGCAGCCGCCCCTCGCCGAACATCTCGGATTTACCAGTTGTGAGTCCTTTACACGCTTCTAAATCTGGAGGGGATACAATGCAGGCGTGTTGAGCATTCCTAGCCAATTTTTCGGCGCTAACTGAGGCTGAGGAGGCATCATGTGTGACACGTTAGGCCTAGCGCGCTAGGCCCAAACCTCTGCAAGCGGTATGGATACCGAAGAAGCTTCTCTCCGAGTTGGGAGGGAAGAGGCTACCGCCAAGATAATAAGGCATGTTCTGGGCAAGAACCAGGTTAGCAAGGAGTCGCGAGACACCGGTAGAAGCTCAGACCTGCCCCCAACCAAGACCGCAATTGAGCTTCGTAAGAGTAGAAGCCGCAGCCGCGCTCGCGCAGCAGCTGCATCCACTACGAGACCGACTGTGAAGCCACCGGGCAGACTATTTAAAGTGACATTCCGACCGAGGGCGCTCGATCTTGGACAGACCTCATTGGATGAGGTCACGGCTGCGATAATCTCTGCGACCCAGCTATCGCCGCGAGAAGTACTTAGTGCTGACCTCTTCAGGATCAACTCGAGAAGTAACACCGTCTCCGTGAACACGGACAGTCCCGAAAGAGTCAAGGCGTACACGCTCATACAGAGAATCATGCTCAAGGCAAAGCCGGTAGAAGTGTATGGCTATGCGGCGGAACCGACAGACACCCGGAGATACGTGCTGCCCAACGTGCTGAGCCTCGACGCGGTACGCACTACCGAGGAGATATTCGAGCAAGTACAGCTTGGCAACCCGCATTTGGAGATCGTTGCAGCCCGCCGAATGGGACGATCCAAGGCCATCCTGGTGACCGTCGGAGGGAACGAAGTACCCAGCTACCTGTGCTACGGCCCCATTATCTGTCAATTCTACGAATATCGTGAGAGGAAGCAAGCTTGCACGTCGTGCCGCCAAATGGGACACAGGGCTGACACATGCCCGCAGGGCGAGAGCAAGCTATGCCCGAACTGTGGAGTGGAGCACGAGCTCCCACCGATAGTTGACGGCAAAAGAGCCTACACGTGCACGCCGATCTGCGTCATCTGTGGAGGCAAGCACTTCACCGGCAGCAAGGAATGTAACAAGAGGTACGTCCCCAGACAGAAGGTGAAGCCGAGGGAGGATTGCAGGCATCGATCACCCAGCGGGGAATTCAGGGCAAGATCGGTCTCGTTCCCGCCTGTCAACCAAGAGGATCCCTCCGATGGAAGGGGTGCCAAAAACAGGCCTGCGGGATACGCGGAGGCCACCAAAACCAAACCTAACACAGACAACACACAGCAGCAACCTGAATCACAACAGGCGGCGGCCAGTGCCCAGCCAGTAAGAGACAACCAAGAGGACCCCTTCAATGGAAGGGGTGCCAAAAACAGGCCTTCGGGATACCGACAGGCCACCGAAACCAAACCTAACAAGGCCAACACACAGCAGCAACCTGAATCACAACAGGCGGCGGTTAGTGCCCAGCCACCGAGAGACCCTAGATTGGCGGCAAGGCTTGCTATCATGGAGAGAAAACTGGCGGAAACGCAGCAGCAGCTCACACATGCACTGGAAACCATCCAAGAACTCAGTGAGCAGAACACTGCCCTCAAGAGTCAAGTAGACACCCTCAAGGGACAAGGCCCAGTTCAATCACAGCCACCCTCCCAAGAGGAACCCGCAGAAGAAGTCAGGCGACAGAAAAAGGCGCGATGCCCGGATTCGCCAGAGGAAGACAAGACCCTCACAGCAATCACGGAGCTGGCCAAGGCGGTCAACAGTCGCTTCCAACAGCTGGATGAACACCTCACTGAGCGCTTCCAGAAGATGGAAGAGCGATCCCAACAGGTAAAAGATAGGCTCACCAGACTCGAACAGGTGCAGTGGGGTGGCGCCGCCGGCAATACGTCGGCACCAGTTACAGCACCCTCTATGTTTGAGTATGGCCAGTAACAACACGCCGCACAAGCTTGTCATTTGGCAGTGGAACGGGGGAGGACTGGGCACCAAGATCAACGCCTTGCGGATGCACCTTTTCTCCTCTGAAACCCAACCAGATGTCATAGCCATACAGGAATCAAGTGAGAATTGTAAAATACCGGGCTACACTCGCTACGAGCAGAGCAACGGGAATATCAAGAGACCCATCCATACGTTCGTCAGAAGGGACATTTCAGTGAAGCAGCACGATGTCACGCTACAGGGGCGTAATGGACTTGTAGTGGTTGAACTCCTTCCTAAGAAGAAGAAAGAACTGAGCACGGTCATCTGTAACACTTACTCCTCCCCTAAAGAGCATGGAACCGACGTAGCCGAAGTTTTCCCCACAGCATCGAGTATCGCGGCCGGCGGCCCCGTGGTAGTGCTGGGAGACTTTAATGCTCCCTGTATCGGATGGGGCTACAGGCACGACACAAGCAAGGGCAAAGCAATAGAAAGACAGGCATCCCTATGTTCGATGGTGCTACTGAATGACCTGACCCACCCCACGAGGTGCGGCAACAGCATCACCAGGGATACCAACCCAGACTTGACGTACGCTGCCAACGTCTCGGGGGCGACGTGGAGCAACACCCTCGAGACGCTGGGTAGCGACCATTACATACTGGAGATCCGAGTAGATACCTGCATAGCAGCACCGAGAGGAGTCACCATCTGCCTCCTGACGGACTGGGACAAGTTCCGCGACCGAAGGAGGGACAGGGGCCCCATCGACTCGCTAGGAGAGTGGATAAAACAGCTCAACGACGACCAAAGGGCCGTCACGCGCGAGGTCACCAATCCCACCCAGGCCAAGAGTGTCGACACGAAGCTTGCCCACATGTTGGAAGCATACGCATCCCTCCACAGAAGATGGAAGACGACCGGCAAGAGCAACAGGAAGCTAAGGCGGCGCCTGGCCCTCCTGTTTCGAGATATAGAGCAACAGGCGGCATACTTGGTTGAACAACAGTGGACACAGATGTGCGATGGACTCAAGGGCCAGCTTCACACCCGCAGTCCATGGTCGCTGTTTCGGCACCTGTTGAACCCAGACGAGTCTAAGCTGGAACACAACAAGGCGCTGATCAGACTCCTCAGAGAGCTCCCGGGAGATGAAGCCTCGATATGCAGCGAACTCAGAGAACGGTACCTTGATGCACCGCCACTCCAGGTCTCACCTAGTCAACGATACGAGGGGGACCCCAACCCGACAATCGACCGTCCAATCGAAGAGGCTGAAGTGAGGGCCGTCCTGCACGACCTGCGACCCCAGTCGACACCCGGTGCGGATGGCGTCGGCAACAAGATGCTACGCAATCTAGATGAGGGATCGATTACGGCCCTCACAGATTACTTCAACAAGGTATGGGACACCGGACAGCTCCCGTCTAGCTGGAAACATGCTATGGTCTGTTTCATCTCCAAACCGGGGAAACCGCTGAATATTGCTAACCTTAGGCCCATCTCCCTGACCTCATGCGTAGGGAAGCTCCTGGAGCGAATAGTGCAACGCAGGCTGCAAGATTACGTGGAGGAACACCGTCTTCTCCCCCACTACCTGTACGGATTTAGACAGCACTTGTCTACGCAAGATGTTTTCCTCCAGCTGTCGACGGACTTTTTCTCCAACCAACGACCGTGGAGGGCCTTGGCGGCGCTTGACCTACGCAAGGCCTTCGATAGAGTCTCCCACGAGTCGATCCTCGATCAGATCTCGCGCCTGAATCTCGGTGGGCGTGCCTACACTTACGTGGAAGCATTCCTAACGGGAAGGACGGCAGAGATTAAGCTCGGGGATTATGCGTCTGATACCTTCCCGACATGCCTTGGTAGGGGCACTCCACAGGGCGCAGTCATCTCGCCATTCTTGTTCAATCTGGCAATAGCCCCGCTATCAAGACGGCTGGAACAGATCCCGCACCTCAAGCATGCCGTTTATGCGGATGACATCATCCTGTGGACCAACGCCCCACCGTCCATCATGACCCCGACCCTCCAGGCAGGAGCAGACGTGGTGGTAGAAGTCGCCCGAAGCGTGGGGCTGGAATGCGCCCCTGAGAAGTCTGCCCTGCTCCTTGCGAGCAGGCTTCGAGCCAAAGACGCACTGGCCAAAGTATTCGTCTTCATGGACGGACAAGCCATCCCCAAGGTACCAGCTACCCGAGTACTCGGTATGCCACTCCACACAGGCAGATCGTCGGAGATCGTGCGTACTCTACGCAAGAACACTGACAACACCACCAGGTTGATTCGTAGAGTTTCAGGCGCGCAATATGGCCTCGGTGAGCAAGACACCTGTCGACTGGTGCAGGCTTTCGTACTCAGTCGCGTCACATACGCGGCCCCGTACATGCACCTCCCCAAGACAGCGCGCAAACAGATAGATGCCATCATTCGCAAGGCGTACAAAGTGGCGCTGGGGCTCCCCAACCACACGTCAACCGCGAGGTTCGACCAGTTGGGAATCCACAACACCTTTCAAGAGTTGTGCGATGCGCAGAGAGCAGCACAGATCTCCCGCCTCTCGCGCACCCCAACGGGTCGTCGTACTCTACACAGAGCTGGCATCGATTATAAGGACAAACCCCCGCCCAAGTGGGACATGCAGCCAGACTGGAGACGCGCCGTGGTGGTCAGACCCCTACCAAGGAACATGTCTACCACGCACCATAAGCAGAGACGAGAAGCCAGGGCCCGAGCGCTGCAGAGACTGCAGGAAGACGACCCGCGGGCTTTCCACGTGGACGCCAGTCCATACCCGGACCGCTCCAAGAGTTACGTCGCAGCCGTACACAACATCAGCGGATCGTACACAGCGACAATCAAGGCATGCGACATCCACGAAGCAGAAGAGGCGGCCATTGCCATAGGGCTCCTTGCTGCCAGTAGAACAGGCAGCAGTGGCACCGTCACCACAGACTCCAAGACGGCTGCAACCAGCTTCCTGTATGGGAGGATAGGATCTCCTGCGCGCAAGATCCTTCGGAGCTTCCGCACCCCCAGGGACAAGAACAGCCGGTACCACGTGGTCTGGGTTCCCGCACACGCGGGCCACGAGGGGAACGAAGCTGCCCACTCTCTCGCATCCCGAGTAGCTACAAGCCGGGATTGTGAGGAGGAGGGAGGCAGAGAATTCTCACTCGGGGAACACAGCTATGCGGCACCGGCAACGGAAGAAGCCCCCACGCGTTTCTGCGATGCCACACGAGTTGAGAGGGAGAGGAGACGTGTTCTTCCGCCACCACACCCGGAGCTCAACCACCTGCAAGCCAGGCGATGGAGGCAACTTCAGACACTCGCCATCCAGACCCCACGATTCCTCCGTAGAGTTCACCCCCTACTCTTCGATGGGTCCTGTACGAGATGCTGTGGTTCCGTAGACCCACCCCCGGATGGCACGATCGGACATATGTTTTGGTCATGCCCGAAGTTTCAACCCCCACAGGAACTCCAAAGGCACCTCGATGACCGAGGAGAAGACATTGTTCCTCACTGGACGTCCCTTCTGCAGTCAGATGAGCTGCGCATCCAGCTGCTCCTAATAGACAGGACCGAACAAGTTGTTCGCGACCTTCAAGATGAACTCCGCAAGAGGCGTGCCCAATTGTAACCGCAAGCTTATCTTTACTTCCCACAAATGCCCATCCCCTTTTCCCTTTCTACTGTCGAGCCCTTGTGCTGTATAGGCGGGCAGATGAGCCTAGCCCCTGTATGCACTGCGCTCAATAAAGTTGTGCTACCTACCTTTGGCTTCAATCGGGTTACAGCTGATCTCTATTTTAGTAGGCTGGATCGCGGATCGGGAGCCCGTCGGTGTCGCCACCGGCGGCCATTGCTTGACACCAGGCAATACACGCAAGTCTATGGGAGAAACGCACAAAAGTAAGAATATTGAAGCATGTACGCTGTGCTCGGAGGCGAGAATTTTATGGTGTGCTGCGATCCTTATGTCGGGTGTTTGGAGATCGAATCGGTATTTGTCAAACGTCCGGTCGCCGAATAAAAAAATCAAACGTACCGGAGCACCTACACAACCTACAGCTGAGCTGGCAAGCTTGCTCTCGTAGTGGAGTAAACAAAGGAGCTTACCGTCAATAAGACCGTCCTTAGGGAAGCCCAGAAGTTGATGAATGACAAAGAAGTTCCATCTCGACCGCGGCTTTCCGGGAGTGAGCGAATTCCACGTAGCAAAGCCTTCGAGCTTGTCGTCTGCTAAACCCAACTCAGCGAAACCGCCACCGACTCCGCGGTAACTCTAAGTAACTCTCGCCTCATTGAGCTGCACTACAGCGGAGTCACTCTCGACCACAAAATATTTATTTATAAGAACTGCGGGGGCTGTCAGTTTTAATGTTTGTACGCTAGCTATTTGACGGGCTTATCGAAAAGCATCCAAAAAGTTTCAGTGCCGACAACAGCTTAGAAACAGGGGAAAACGTCACTTTTTCTCGTTCTTCCCATAGAGTCCCATGCATTGGCTGGTGTCAATCAATGGCCGCCGGTGGCGACAGTCGGCTATGGTGCTCGGCCCCAGCCGCCGAGGCCGCGGTCCGCGATCCAGCCTACTACAATAGAGATCAGTGGGTTACAGTGGTGCCACCCCCGTATCCCCAGCGGCCGCGCCGCAAAATAGCCCCCACACAGTTAAAATGCGCCTAGGTCGGGAAGCGCTACCTGAAATCCCCGCTGAGGCGTGGTTGTATAAAAACAATATTAATTGTGCTGCAAAACCTTGAAAACTAAAAATTTTAGAAAACATCACCCGCCCCCATTTTGTACTAATCTCCAATAAAAGTTATTACAAAAAGAGTTCTTTTCGTTGGTTTTTACGTTTCTAGTGACGTTGAAACGAACGTATCCCGATTCAGTTACCAAAGCAGCCGTCCGGCGGCGCGTCGAGCGAATCTGGGCGAGTCGCGGTGAGTGAGGGGGGGTACTGTTATATTACAGTGGCTTAAAGGGGGTAGTGTAGTTACCGCGTAGCCTCCACCATGCATCGGGAACGGCCGCTCCTTGGAAGACGGTGTAGGTGGCGCTTCGATCTGCAGCTCCGTTCGGGTGCCACACCGGCCGGCAGATAGAGGCACCCTAACACGCTTCATAACTAATATAAATACCTCAGAAACAATTATCTGTTTCCAGTGAACTTACCACGGCATGATTTGTGTTCGTAGGTGAATAAAAATGTGAAACTAGCAGACGACAGTGCTGCGAATCGGCCGGAGCTGAACGGAGCCAAGCTGACCAAGCGGCCAAGCCGGAGCCATAGCCGGAACGACGGTGCTGCAAGCGCCAGCGCCACCCGCGGCCGTCTTCCAACGCTGTGCCGCTTCTCCGGTTTCGTTCGTTGCACTACCCCCTTTAAGCCACTGTAGTTATATGATATGATATAACAGCCTCTGTAGTTAATCCACTGATCTCTATGACAATTGCTGGATCGCGTTTGACCAGCTCTGCCTATGGACCGGAATGCGGCCACGGTCAGCCATCTTTAGGTCGAGTTATATCATCTCTAGCCATCATAGTAATATGGCCAAGGACGTTTAAATAGGGCAGGACGTTGGGCAGGACCCGGCATGACGTCATGCCCAGCGACGCCGGAAGAACAACCCAATCCCAGACTGCCCCGCGCACCGACGCTCTCTCATCCAAACTAAATTCAACCATGCTCCCATCGTCTGCTCTCCGCTCGGTCGTTAGGCTTAGGCTACGTCTGCTCCGTGCCTGCGGTCTGCTCGCTGTCGCGGCTGGCTTTCGATTCGATCGGCGCACCAAAAGATGTTTCGATGCGAACCCGAATACTCATCACGGCGGAGTGAAACCAACATCTTCTCGAAGCAGAATTTGTAGCGCGGTGTCGAGAGCGTCCGCTACACGCCGACTTCCTAGTCCTACTGGTCAGGCAAGTGTTGGGCTCGAAATCTCGCCTGTTCGACACCGATTCAGTCGGTACGTCGTCTAGAGCGACTCAACTCTAGTCACTTACTTTCTGCTGGGCAACCAGGCGTTCGTTTATAATAATCTCATCCAATTCCGACCATACCGGTTTAAAAGTCTCCCGTTAAGCGCTGTTTCAAATAACAGTGGGTGCCGCCATTACTTTCGGTGCACACAATCGCGTTGCCACGGAAATGTCATCGCAACGCGGTTGTTTGCACCGAAATTAATGGCGGCGCCCACTCACTAGGCTTCCCATTGGTCAAAAAATGCTCGTCGCGGCTCGTGGCCACGCCTACTTCCGTTACACTTCGCTCCATGCATTGGGGATAGGGACGCCACCTCCTGCCCATTATAACCTCCTTGAATATGGCGGACAACGCAATGGCGGCAGGCTGCCATAAAATAGCCGTAGATCTAGTACACTCTACCGTGGGTGACATTTCGTGCTTGATTGAAGTTGTTCGACGAAGCAGGTTCTTGAAACACGGCGTGAACGGTAGCCTCGTCTTTGAGGACCCGGCGAAAGTTCTACGAAAGCGCAGCACCGGGGGAAAGCAGCGCAGCTCGCATCGAAAGCAGACTACGTACCGGCGTCTGCTTTCGATGCGACTTTCGATGCGTGCTGTGCTGCTTTTCCCCGGTGCTGCGCGATTTCGTGAAAATTTCACCGGATCCTCAAAGACGGGCTACCGTTCACGCCGGGTTTTAAAAACATGTTTCGTCAAACAATTTCAATCAATCACGGAATATCACCCACGCTATTTTGATGGCAGCCTGCCACCACAACCAATAGACCTTTTCATTTCAGTAGTTGGCTGGCCGTCGGGTAGAGGGCGCTGGTGCACTCGCCGCCATGAGGTTGCTTCAATTTGGTTGGTTTTGGTTTCACCGCGCACGTCATTGTGTAGCTGTTTCATGCCATTTTTGCTTAATTTTGTGATACAAATTTCTTTCCTGTGGCACACAACGAATGACACGATGGTGCTGAGTCACTTGGACAACCACGAGGTTGTGTCGAGCCTAAATTGCGAGCACCTTCACGGACACCAGATGCGACTGACTCTGATTACGTCCAATCGTCAATTTCGGCCAGGTTCGACGGTGAAACAACTGGTCTGATGCAAAGAAGAAATTACCATCGCCCACGGCCCTACCCGCGAACAATAGGGGTTAGAAAAAAAAAAAAAAAGTCAGGATAAGCTCCGTCTCCAGCACGCGCTTCTTGCCTGCCGCCGGGCTTTGGCTGCGCGTGCACCAAGTGGAATGGAAGTGCTCAAGCTCGTGTCAGAGATTCGGCTGCTCATCTTATATTGTAACAGACTATAATGCCTGAGCGCTCAGTGAAGAAGCAGGTCCACAACGTGATTAACAATGTGCTGAATCACGAAAAACAGATAAAGTGACAAGTTTACTGTTTGGGTTTCGTAGACCAACTTTTTGTGAACTTCGCAGTCTGAAGAAGTCCCCTATAATGACGTAGATACTATAAAAAGTGTGGTTTCCTCGGCCTGTTTTATTTAAATAAATTAGAATCTCGAGAAATATTTTAATAGACAACCTAGGCTAACTAGAAAATTAATTTAACTAAAGTACTCATTAACAATAGTTCACAATATTGGCCCTATGAAATAGATTATTTGTTAAATGGAGATACGCTTACGACGTTCTCAAGGTATGAGATAATTTACAGGCCCCTCAATTTCAGTATGACATTAATCTCCCTTAAAATTTGCCACATGAAATTAAAGGCCGCAAAAAACGTGATCTCCGGTAAGCTTGGCTGAGGTAGAGCTCCAGTCATCACACCATGGACCTATGTAGAAAGCTTGTTACTGGTTCGAACCGACGCGCTTCGTCGATTTTGGCGTTGCCAGTTACTAAAATTAAATCCCTATTCCCCGTCGACAACGCTGCGCTCGTGCGATTTTCATGCAGACGGATTCATTTCGGCATCACAAATTGTGGATCGGAGGCACTATCAAGCTGTCTGTGACAGTTTCTTACGTGGGAAGTCAAAACCTTTGTGCTGAAATGACTTAACTGAATTGAACTGGTTATCTTAAGAAAATCATTTAACAATTAAAAGACTGTAGAAATGTCACTAATTAAGTACGGCCTACAGTCTCTTGGAATTCATAATTAAACCGATCGAGCGAATGTTTATAGAGCAAAAATGATTAAGAACATCAAACAGATGTAGGTGTGGTCTTGTAAACAAACAAATTGCCTGATGTTGACGTACCATTATTTTTAGCATCAGATAAAAATTTCAAATTAAATGTTTTTTGACTATCTTGTCCACGAGTTCCCCTATATAATCAAAAGCCAATATTTTTTTATCTGTTATAAATACAAAACACGATGCTTTCAGGAAACACTCGTGGTTTTTTACAGTGAGTATTTTGTCACCTCCCTTGAGATCGTAAATGCGCGATCACATATATATTTACACCGTGCTTCCTATTGCGAATATTCCGACACTATTAGTAAGCAAACCTGAGTTCTCATAAGTTATTCACCTCTGAACCCTCCTCCTGTCTTAGTCATATATGTGCTCAATGTGCGTGAGCCTTAACGCTGATTCTTCTGCTCATATAGCCTCATCACACGTAGCCGGCAAATCGACGGTAAAAAGAGTCAAAACGTGTTACAAAATTAACTGAAGAAATTGGGAACATAATTACGTAATGCAATTACATGGTATGTATATAAGTATCGGACGACACTTTCCAGAGTGAGGTAAGAAACATGGTGAAACGCTACGAGAAACACGAATTCAACGCATCCGCCAAGACGCGGAGTAGCGCGGAGGGGAAAGCGGAGCGACGAGTTGAAGCAACCTAATGGCGGCCGCATCACGTGACTCCAAGATGGCAGCGCCCATGCGGTGGAGGGTGAAAAGGTCTATAACAAAAAGCGGTGAGCGATGGAATGCGGGAACACCGCTGGGAGAAACAACCGGAGCGGTCGGTTTGGGAGGGACCCCATACTTGGGCGCCATCTATCCCCGTGCGAGTTAAGCGCGCTCGGTGCGCCGAACATAATGCAACCACTGCGCCGGACAGATAGCCGTCACCTAAATGTGTTTCTTCCACCGTGGGTATAACAAAAAGCGGTGAGCGATGGAATGCGGGAACACCGCTGGGAGAAACAACCGGAGCGGTCGGTTTGGGAGGGACCCCATACTTGGGCGTCATCTATTCCCGTGCGAGTTAAGCGCGCTCGGTGCGCCGAACATAATGCAACCACTGCGTCGGACAGAGAGCCGTCACCTAAATGTGTTTCTTCCACCGTGGGTATAACAAAAAGCGGTGAGCGAGGGAATGCGGGAACACCGCTGGGAGAAACAACCGGAGCGGTCGGTTTGGGAGGGACCCCATACTTGGGCGTCATCTATTCCCGTGCGAGTTAAGCGCGCTCGGTGCGCCGAACATAATGCAACCACTGCGTCGGACAGAGAGCCGTCACCTAAATGTGTTTCTTCCACCGTGGGTATAACAAAAAGCGCTGAGCGAGGGAATGCGGGAACACCGCTGGTAGAAACAAACGGAGCGGTCGGTTTGGGAGGAATCCTATACTTGGGCGCCATCTATCCCCGTGCGAGTTAAGCGCGCTCGGTGCGCCGAACATAATGCAGCCACTGCGTCGGACAGAGAGCCATCACCTAAATGTGTTTCTACCACCGTGGGTATAACAAAAAGCGGTGAGCGAGGGAATGCGGGAACACCGCTGGGAGAAACAACCGGAGCGGTCGGTTTGCGAGGGACCCCATACTTGGGCGCCATCTATCCCCGTGCGAGTTAAGCGCGCTCGGTGCGCCGAACATAATGCAACCACTGCGTCGGACAGAGAGCCGTCACCTATATGTGTTTCTTCCACCGTGGGTATAACAAAAAGCAGTGAGCGAGGGAATGCGGGAACACCGCTGGGAGAAACAACCGGAGCGGTCGGTTTGGGAGGGACCCCATACTTGGGCGCCATCTATCCCCGTGCGAGTTAAGCGCGCTCGGTGCGCCGAACATAATGCAACCACTGCGTCGGACAGAGAGCCGTCACCTAAATGTGTTTCTTCCACCGTGGGTATAACAAAAAGCGGTGAGCGAGGGAATGCGGGAACACCGCTGGTAGAAACAAACGGAGCGGTCGGTTTGGGAGGAATCCTATACTTGGGCGCCATCTATCCCCGTGCGAGTTAAGCGCGCTCGGTGCGCCGTACATAATGCAGCCACTGCGTCGGACAGAGAGCCATCACCTAAATGTGTTTCTACCACCGTGGGTATAACAAAAAACGGTGAGCGAGGGAATGCGGGAACACCGCTGGGAGAAACAAACGGAGCGGTCGGTTTGGGAGGGATCCCATACTTGGGCGCCATCTATTCCCGTGCGAGTGAAGCGCTCGGTGCGCCGAAAATAATGTGTTCGCCGCGTCGGACAGAGTCATCACCTAAATGTTTCTTCCGCGCGTGCTCTGGGTATGCAGCGACACTAGCGACCCCTATAGGTCGCTGGAGTCGCGAAATACACTACCTTTGGTTTGGAACTCGAGCTTGAGCTCCGCGTGCACCGAGCTCCGGCGCACTAACACACTCGGCCCCTGGAATCTCGGTAAAACCAAGGATGCAGTGACTTCAGGCAAAACATCGTGTATGAGAATAAAAAATAAACCGAGGTTTAGGTTGCCTTGAGCCGTACAAAATGAGTCAAACTGCCAACTGAATTTGAAACGTTTCATTGAAATCATTGGCGAGGATAGCGTACGAGTGGTTGCTATGTTAATGAGCTGAACTGTATATTGGCCGTATGTTTCATAACGTTAAATGTTCTGGAGTCCTTAAGTTCAGACAATCTCGCTCGTCACGCCAATCTTTCAATGCGTATGGCCAATATCTTCAATAACATAATTTACTATCTCTCTCTTTCAATGCATATTCCAATGCAGATATTTTTATCAGTTAACGTAATGAAAATTGGCAGAAAATGCACTGCATTTCGCGAACTTCATAAACTTCCAGTACCTAAGTAAAAAAAACAAAAAACATAAGGAAGGGTTGTCGACTGACAAATCTCACGTGAAGCATCATTGAGATCCCTTTTATTGAAAACTATTTCAAGTCTCATGAAATGAAAACATTTTGACTGGCATCAGGACAATTTCGACAAAATCTTTTCGTTTAGTTAGGCAGTTCTAGTGGGATCTAAATGTTCTGCAAAGATTCCACACTCTTAGGAAAATGCAGTCTCATCAAAAGCTCTAACTGAAGGGCGCCCTTGTGTGACAGTAAATCGTTTTGCGAATTAAAAAGAAAAAAAAATGTCCCCTAGAATATTCACCGTGAAAATGTGCACGGCTAGGTATCAACGCCCATATCAAATAAAAATGGAATCTCAAATATCGCATTACCTCAAATCTTCATAAAGACGCGCTGCGCGATCCTAAGCTTTATTCAGCGCATACTCGCAGTTTTCTGAATTAGCATCAACCGGGTCCGCAGTCACAGTATCCTTCCTCGTCCCCCATTTATTTTCTTTTTGCATTTTGCCGCATTTTAAAGCTATTATATGTTTGATTGCACAGCTTGAAATTCCGCAAGCGGCGGTCTGTGCAAATATTGGACGGAGGCGCGTAATTGATACTTCAGCCGCGAGTACCCGGAGCACGATTTCCATCGTGGTCCCATTATCTTGGTCTGAACGAAATGAAGAGCCGCTGTGTGTTGCTGGGTCTTATGTTCGCCTGGATATTTGACTCTACCGCAAGAGCGTATCAGTGTAGCGGTGGGTATTCCGGATTTTTGTATTCACCGAAAAGCATAGAAAACCGTTTTTTGACAAAGCGTCGAGAAAGAAATCAACCGCCTGAAATGAAATCAGGTTTTTGGCGTTTATCGAAAGAGAATACGGAGTTGATCTAAATGTACCTGGTACGATTGAAAAAATGAAATCCGACATTTCGGTCTACATAAATGAGCTATACTTTGCAGAAAGTTGAAACTCCTTGAGAATGTGACGCTAGCGGGGATGATAGAATACGAAAGTTGTAGGACATGGCGCTACCTGGCTCAAAAGATGAAATAGAAAGACGAGGTTTCTTCATGAGCGGACGTCCACCTAAGCCTAATATCGTCAAAACAAGAAGTGACATTGTGGTACTGCTTTGTCAATCTTGATGGGCTTGCGGGATCATGTGATACGCTGTTTAGAGTGGGTCCAAGAACAAAGATGACGTTTTCAACTCAAGAGTTCTTGGCAGCTTTGTAGAAGATGCCGGCGCCTGGGTTTGGAAAGTGCATCCCTTGCACGAGTGTTCGCGCAAACGTAGTTGGACGAACCGGGCTACACTTCCGTGTTTGTACCTTCGAAGCCGCTGCACATAGCGTACGAAAATTCGTTTCGTAATTTTGTAAGTGTTTCCGTATCGAACTTTGTAAAATAAAAGTGCGATATACCTTATGTGATAAAGGCAAGTTTAAAACTGTGCAAAGCACAAAACATAAGGGAGACTCATTGATTTGCAGAGGTGACTGACGCCGTACTGGAGCAAGCCTTGCAGTGTGTCCACAAGATCTTGGAACCCAATGTGAGTATCTGTAGATATTTCTCTCGCTATAAGTTGAAGTCGGAAATCTGACGCCGTATACCTCCGTGTAGATGACAGAAAATTTCGAGAAGAACAAGGCTTCCAAGGGCTCTGGGATGACAGACCTCGAGTACGTCAAGAAGGAGTGGGAGAAGCCCTGCACATCTGAAGACAACAGCATCGTACGCACACCTTTTATTTGTCGTGTTTTCTGACCATGTGTGCGTTGTATATCGTGTGCGCACAGTCGAGTTGTTGCAACAAACCAGAGATTCCTTGTGCTCATATGAACCGTTTTACATTCTTAACACAGAATATAGGCTGGATTTTATGCGACAAGTGTAACGCTCGAGTGTGACAAAACACGTTACACACACGCCAAGGCAACATAAACCGTGCGCATAGCCCAAAGCAGACGGAGCAAAAGCAATTAAAGCATACTTAGTCCTAACCATTCGCAGATAACCATAAACATGCACAATTATTCGAAACCAGCGAGATTCACTTAGGGGCTCAGCGTTAATGGAAACCCGGACCACGTGCGATCCGTAGTCCGCCGTCTTTGCTCGGTGCTACAAGAAGGTGACGAAAGGGGGCGCAAGCACCTGGATTAAGTATGACATTCTACCGACGGTCGCCTGCGATAGCACGCAACTGTCTGCGGCGAGTAAACCTTAGTCCAGCGTAATTATTACGCAGGCGGCCATCGGATGCGAGTGATACTTTGTCCAGCATAGTTTCTGCGCTGACGACCGTTGGGGCGATTCATACTAGTCCAGCATATTTAGTCCGGAGGTGACTGTCGGCGGAGAGTCATACTTAGTTCAGCATACGTTTGTTTGTTTGTTTGTTGATACTGTTAGCCCAGAGGGGCTGATATAGGGTGAAGTTTTAGCAGTTAATGCTATAGAAAACAACTGTACAGGATGTCACAAAAGAAAATTTACACGGTCTTTTTTTATCGCAAAAAATAAACTAGGCATCGCCGAACGCTCATTCTCCGCCCAAAGGTAGAGCTAGAGGTCACAACCAGATGCCAAAGTTTCAGCCCGATCCGATAACTTAATCAAAAGTTATAAGTGATTTTCTGAAAATTTCAATGGGAAAATGGAGCCCATTTTTGCCCGTTTTCGGTTTCTGGTGCCATAGAGCCCCATGTGCTTGAAAACTCCGTGGGCTGCCATTTTCCCATTGAAATTTTCAGAAAATCACTTATACCTTTTGATTAAGTTATCGGATCGGGCTGAAACTTTGGCATCTGGTTGTGACCTCTAGCTCTACTTTTGGGCGGAGAATGAGCGTTCGGCGATGCCTAGTTTATTTTTGCGGTAAAAAAGAACGTGTAATTTTCTTTTGTGACACCCTGTACATATTGGGCCAATGTTTTGGCCACATGCACTCGAATTTAGACACACGACCCACAATAATGCCTAAAAAAATGTTTAACACAAAATCAAGACAAGCACGACCACACTGCTCACAACTCAAAATTGATCACAAAAAGCTAATTCGCTCAAACATGTAAAAAAGCAAAAAAAAAAAAAAAATCAGTATAAAGTCTAGACTGCACGGTGCACCATAGACCTTTCCAAGAAAGAGGTCCTGACATGTGTCATTTTTAGTGTTCGGACGTATGAAGCGTGATTTGCTCGCTTTCCGAAGAGGCGAACATGCACGTGCTGGGCTGAGGACTTGTAAGTTTTGAATATTGGAATGGTGTATAGGGTGCTATGCAGGCGAGCACATTATTTTCAAATTGGTTTAGAGAGTTAATTTTCACTATATCACAGGGAAAAGAGTTCCAATCCTTTAAACTGGGGTCACACTGCTTATTCATCATACAAAAAAAAAAAAGAGTCTGCATACAGATTCGAACGCGATCGAGTCACCGCGAGATTCATGCTTCGAATGCCGCATGGCAATGAGTTCAAGGAGAAGCTTTGAACGCGGCATTCTAATCGCGAATATGGCGGTAACTCGTGTCTGCAGACTGTATTTTGTATGATGTATGAGCAGTGTGACCCCGGTTTATACGGTTCGTGGAAAGAATGAATATTCAGATCTGTCTGTGCGTGTCATTAAAGCCGGGGTCGCACCGCTTATACATCATGCAAAAGATAGTCTGCAAACATCGGTCACCGCGATATCCGTGGTTAGAATGCCGTGTGCCAAGGTTCTCCTTGAACTCGTTGCCATGCGGCATTCGAACAGCAGATCTCGTGATGACTTGCGTTCGAATATGGTTGCAGACTATCTGTTGTATTGATGTAAATGCAGCGTGACCCCGGCTTAAGGGTGTGACTTGATCTGGATGGCTGTTTCTCACTAGACGAGATGTCAGTGGCTTTATGTGACGTTCAGCGTCGAAGCTGGAAAAATTTCGATGCATTGAATAAAAGAATTTTAACCTAGCCATTTTTCGTCTATCTTCAAGATGCGGCAAGTTGGGTATTTTTAGCATTTCACTAACATAGTTTGTTGTTCTGTACTTTGACATTATAAACCTTGTTGCTCTTTTTTGAACCCGTTCAATTATGTCAGTTTTATGCTGTCTAAATGGGTCCCATGCTACACTTGCATACTCCTATATTGGACGTACTAGCGTTAAATAGGCAGTTAATTTAACTTCTGAGGGAGAGAGTTTTAGTTTCCGTTTTAGTGACCATAGTCTTTTTTCAGCTGAATTGCAGAAATTGTTTATATGCATTTTCCAGCTTAGATCCTCAGTTATAGTAAGTCCCAAATATTTAATGTAACTCACGCGCGTCAACAATGCACCATGAAATGCAAAATGAAATGGTAAGGTGTTTTTAGTTTTGTTTGTTATCGTTGCAAACACGTTTTTTTTTTTAAGTTGATTTTGATTTTCCATTGCACGCAGCAGTTGCTAATAACTTTTAATGCTGCGTTCAATCTCACTCGGTCTCCGTGACTTGAGATTCTTGAATAAATTAAATAAATCGCCGGCAAACAGGTGAACTGTCAGGTTTGTGTCGAGTTTATCTGCCATATCATTAATGTAGCTTAGGAACAAAACGGGACCCAGCACTGATCCTTGAGGGAAACCCGATGATACGTTTAGAATTCCCGATTTTACGCCAATTACATCAACAAACTGTGTTTTTGGTTTTAATATAAGACTGGATCTACGTTACAATATTCAAATTAACGCCAAGATTAAGTAGTATTGTAAGATGTTCAGCGTGCTAGACACGGTCGAACACTTTCGATAAATCGAGGCATATTGTATCTACCGGCCGTTTTTCATTGAGAATTTTTGCTAAGCCATGGACGGATTGAACAAGCTGATTTGCTGACGACAGCTGTCACCTGAAACCACGCTAATTAGGATTAAAATATTTAAATTCTAAGAAAAGCTAGAAAAGCTTTTAGATTTTACGTGTTCTAGTATCTTCCAGCGCGTGCAGGTAATCGAAATGGGTCTGTAATTGTTCACACTGCGCCTTTTCTCGGACTTCTAGATAGGTACGACTCTTGCCATTTGAGCCAATCGGAGGGCAAGCTGTGCTGCTCCAGTGACGCGTTAAAAATTACCAGCAAATATTTTGATATTTATTCCGCGCATCGCTTCAGAAATTCATTAGTAAGACCATCGGGGCCGGTTGACTTTTTTGTATCAGTGGTAAATAGATGTAAAAAAAAAAATTCATGAATAATATTTTCCATGACTGATGGCTCCGCACTGCCCGCCTCAGTTGGGAGACAAGACCCCGAGGGAACAAACACAGAATGGAAGCACTCGTTATACCTCTCAGTAACTTCTGTATAGTCGGTAATCATTTTTTCTGTTAGCGACGACATTCTGAATGCTTTCGTGCGATAAAGCAAGATAGCGCCAAAACCGCTGGGGTGAGCCCCTCATAAGCTGAGTTAGTGTCTTAGCCCACAGGCAACCTTCGGCGCGCGGGGCTGGCTCCCGAATGACAAAGCATATATCTCCCCACGTGGACTCACTTCACGGGGTGAATCAGGATGTACCAAGGGTTAGCGCAGTGGGCGTACGACGTTCTAACTTCAGACGGAAATCAGAAGATAGAGTAAAGGGCGCGATAGAGGTGCTCCCCTTGCCCGGGCCATTACTTTATTTACCACAAGGGGTTATTCACATTCCAAGAGCACTAAGAATTCAAGGCCTCACATGCACCCACAAAAGAAGCCGCATTAAAGTATGCTCGTGACACACTCCACTTCCGAATAAATTTAGATTTGTCCCGATCATTATAAGAAACCAGGATAACACAACAGTGTGTTGTGTGTTCGGCGCATCAGAAACCACCTATAGCTCCCCGTAACCAAGCATAGCTGAACGCACGCATAATGCACGCATGAGACATTCTGTGCCCCCTGGGTTTACCGTAACCAAAACAAGCTTTTACTTGTAACATAAATGGTATATGGACCGAAAATTCATTTAGTCGTTTGAAATCGTGTAAGTTAAAAACCGGGGCTGTGTTTCTGCGGTGCTTAGCTGCAGGCTATACGTCAGAATGCGGTAGCATTGCTTGTCTTCTATGAAGGCTATATATTCCGCCGATTATAGTTGCGATACATCTTATAGTGAGTGACTATAGGTACGGTATTTTGGCGGCTTTTCTTTTCTTCACACGACTTTCCGTCGTACCAAAGCGAACCCGCCTTGCTTTTCTATCTCTCACCAGACGTCTCTCTCCTCCGGTGTTCTCTTTGGCGCGTCGAGCCAACGCCGGTTGTTAGTCGAGCACGGTGGTACTCAGCCCGTTGCCACTTCTGTTCAGCCGTCTCCTCCGCAGTCCACTCCCTCATCTTGCGAGGCATTGGGAAGACTGTGGCGTATCCAGTGAGCGCCTCATCCCTCCACTAGCTCTTGCGCACAAAAACGAGGAGGGCGGCGCATGTACCAGACTCTTCCCCAATCTGACAGAGCATGAGCGCGATAAGGAAAGGAGAACGCCACGTGTACCTCGCCCTCCCGTGCATGCGCAAGCGTTGCGTTGTAACGACTGGAATGTTACTTTCATAACATAACGCAATGGGGTGCAACCGGCCTTCCTCACTGGTCAAGGTGATGAAAGGCTGATCAATGATCGGTTTTCCTTGTACAGTCAACAGGTTGGTGCCGCACGGCGCGATGTGCGAGCAGGCACTTGTGAGAGCGTACCACCCAGAGAGGAGCTTTCGACTAAAATGTTTTGCACTTTGGTTATGTCGTAATTTGGCCAACTGATGTTCATTTTTATATATCAAGCAAACCCGAGAGGGTTCTTTTTTTTCTAAAACAGAGACTTTACATAGTCACTGACAGCCATTGCTGACAGCTTAAGAAAGGCAGGGCTAGTTCCCTACGTCACTATCGCGGACAATGCGGAGGGCAAGTTCGTCTGCTTCTTGCACAGGGGTCGCGATGATGTCAGAACGCCGAGCTCTCATTGGCTGATTGAAAAAGAAAAAATTAGTAGGTAGACCTCGACAGAGCCGTAAATGTAGAGAGTTTGGACATTCGTTGGGAAGTATAGGAGACAAATCAGGAGGCGCCATTGGCCGAAAGCGGGCTGGGCGTGTTCCAGGGCGTCTTCAGAAATTCGAATGTGACCAACCAGAAGCCGGAAATAATACCCTGGCGGTGGTCGCGAAAAACAAACCTGATAACTGCATTGGAGTAACTCTCGATGACTGAAAATATGGTACACGTGATGTTTCAATCCCGCTCATCCAAAATGATGGTGGAAGAGTGCGATTAGCGGAACGATCGACATAATCCGTACGCCAAGCGTCGAGGGCCGGGAATCTGCCGTCCGAGCGGTCACACTCTGTCCGAGCAAAACAGAGTTGAGCGGCGCATTCGTTTCTTACATCTTTCTGCATGATCATGATCAAAACATCACGTGCACCCTATTTTCAACCACGAAGAGTCACTACACTTCACTCTTACGCGCTTATTAAAACCATTTACGAACATAGACCTTTGATCAGAACTGTTTCTCGCTACCACCGCTAGGGGATTCTTTTCGGCTTCTGGTTGGTCAAGAGAGCATGCCAAGCCCTCTTTCCGAGTCTGCCGCACGCCCTGGCTCTGCCCGCGCCTCCCATTGACCAAACTCTCTACATATACGGCTCTGGACCTCGAGGCATCTATCATTGGGGTCTACCATTATGCTTCCAATCAAAGCCAATCACATCTCGGCATCATTCCGACGTCACCGCAACTCCTGCACAAGAAGACGACTTGCTCTCCGCGCATGCGAGCTGAAACAGTCATTCGTGCTTCTTTGGCGTATCTGCAAGTTTCTCAGAGAGAATCTGGTTCGAACTACAAATGGAATACTTTAGATCAGGGGTCTCAAACACGCGGCCCGCGGGCCGCATGCGGCCCGCGACTTGTTGGGACGCGGCCCGCAGGCATCCGGCTACGAGTCCCGGTTGCCATGTCCCGAGCGCTAGAAATGGCATGCGCCATAGTGACCTCATGTCGTCAATTCATTTTCGCTCGAAAAGTAGCTCTGCTCTTTTCACCTATTCACATCTGTGAATAGGTGATTAGTAATCTTTTGGCCTTTGTTTTGCTTTTTTTTTTTTTTTTTGGGGGGGGGGGGGGGGGCTTTCCAGTTTTTTGTAATGCACAACAGTTTCGATACTGGGCCGCAAGCGCAAGCTATTCGTTGAATGATGCATCTCGGCTGCGCGAACTCTCAATCAGCACGAGCAACTGCCAAAGATAAAGCTACGAGCTCGTTATTCTCGCATTAAAATAAATTTCCCCATTAAAAGACAAGTTTTTGTTCGGAATGTTTTAATAAAAATCGTCAGGAAAGCAAGAACTGTCAAATTAACTCATTGTTTTTAGAGACATGTCGAGCTTGGTTAATTCGTGACTGAATTGAGCAACAGAAATGAGAGTGTATTTGCTTTCTTGTTCTATTAATAATGCAAGCACGTTGGCGGTGCGCGTCATCTTAATTCATGTTATCACATCTGGCCAGAGCCCAAAGTAGTCATATGAACAAATGAAATCTAAAGACGTCACTGGCAAACCACAGCGAGTTTCCAAAAAAGCATAATGCACCCCCAAGGTCTGTTCTCTTTAAAATCTTCTAAACAACCCCCCCCCCCCCCCCTCCTTTTTCCTATCATACGATGGCCCTCGGCATTTCAGTTGTGGGATATCTGGCCCCCACACTCAAATGAGTTTGAGACCACTGCTTTAGATTATTTGACCAATTCAGATATAATAACGATTGTAAAAATCGCAGACTAAAAAAAAAAAAAATCCGGATCGGGTGTTTTAGTTTGTGTTTCTGCCATGTTCACGATTCTTGCTTCGTCATTGGTGCTTCGGCCTTCTTATCGACCAAAACCCCATTGGCTGGGGTGAGATAATCAGATGCTTGGAGCACGCCGCGTCTTGCATTTCTTAAAATGCCGGTGACCATATATAATGCGAGCTGAACCCTCGTCGTGCTTTTAGTGGACAACCTGCCTCAGTTTCTCAAGTGGGACGAAGTTTGTGAAATCTGCTTAGATATCAGACTAGACTTTTCACCCAAAAAATGCTTATCTTAATCAGACGCATTAAATTAAATATATAAATACAGTGGAAACTAAACTTATAGTCACCTCATTTGTATTGTTCCCTCGTTTACAAACGTTCATTTTCCTCTCCTTACCCTTGAAACACTCTGGTTATAGTTACGCAAACGTGACCTATAGTCCAGTCCAAGCGTTGCAAGACGACACTTCTGACGTGTAGGTACACGAGTGACAGAGTGGGAAGCACCCTTCTGTTTCCTCACCTAATGGGCCTTATGTCGGCTGTTGATTGGTTAGCAGTAATATAATTACACTTCTAATCTGTCATGAAAATGCACGCTCGCAGGCCAGATTGTTTAGATCTTTGCATGAATCGTATTTGGTGAGGAAACAAAACTAAAAATTGAGGTTCGAGCCTTACACTCTAAGAAATGTCTGCGCGTCTACTTACCCGCAAAACACTCAAAGAGCCAATCTCTGCGATCTACGAAATCAGCTCAGCGAATGATGAGGCGGAACATCCGTTTAGACCTAAAAATGAAGTCTGCGCTGTGGCATTACGCAATGCAAAATGTCATGCTTGCATTGCGTAATGCCACAGCGCAGACTTAATTTTGAGATCTAAACAGATGTTCCGCCTCATCATTCGCTGAACTGATTTCGTAGATCGCAGAGATGGCTCATCGAATGTTTTGCGGGTAAGTAGACGCGCAGGCATTTTTAAGAGTGCAGTTCTAAAGGCACTTTGGAGAACGTTTTTCTCCAATGGGCACGGTGACGATAACCGGATTATTGGCATCTCATACATTTTATCCTGGTCATTCCAGCGCCGCCTATTGGTTCCAACCCAAAATGTGAGTACACACATGGTTCATCATTTTCTGTTGAATCAAGACTGTACTGTCAGGACTGATATACAGAAACTTTGTTCTGAACTATGAAATCACTAGGATGTATAAGTATATAGAATTCATAAGTGACTACCTCCATGGTTAAAAAATGAATTATATTATTCTTTACGTTACTAAAAAATATCATACGGTGCGTTGGTATGAGGTACCACAACTATGACGAACTATAATAAAATTGTTCTTCAAAAACGAATACTTCGCATGCTCGACCATTTTCAGGGTAACTTGCGAGACTTGCGTATGGACCCACTGTTTTAAAAATACACTATGCTAAAGGCTAATAAAATATATTACTTTAAATTACTTCAGCTGATAAAAAAGAGAAGCTATACCTAATCCCGACGAATGTTAGCTCAGAACTTGCACTCAAAAAAAAAAAATACATGAAAAAGACGTAAAGTAAGAAGCAATTATGGCAAGCAGCAATTGGATTATCAAGTTTTCTCGTCGTTAAACAAAATTGAAGAAAAGGTAAACTTTCAGTGTTCCTTTCAGATTTTTAATAGAAATATTAAAGAATGCCTTGTGGAAAGTGCTATCGTTTATGAATGAGTAACAAAATGTGAAAAAAAAGTTCTTTTTGATGTAGCTAGCATTCTTTTCTCAATCGTGTTAAATCTGGTACAGGTATTTATTATAAATTTGTTTAGTTCTGCATGTGCATTTGCAGATGTCCCGTTTTGCGTTACACTGTAAAGGAAGGTAGAGGCCTCGTCTAGCTGAAATGGCAGCTTTTTTTTCTACCTCCCTTCCTCCCCTTGTTTGGAGAAAACAAAAAATAAAGGTAAAAATAATCGAGATCTCCGCCCGGTCGGCGTACTACCTATGTCGTGCACAGATACCAATACTTGAAAGGATAAAACATCGAGGACGGGGACGGCAACAGGACTTCTTTGTTGTTCTCGATGTTTTATTCATTCAAGTACTCGTTTCGGATGCCTCGTAATTCGTTCTTTTGCGTTCTAATCGGCAAATGCCGCGATCTCGTCAGTTAAGAAGCGATAAGATGACCAAGAATCGCTCCGACACTATTTACATGCTATGAGTGACTGTAGCCGTGAGACGCACGGTTTAACATTAGCTCGTCAAAAGAAAAAAGAAAAACAGCGTTAAGACGGAGAGGTTATTTTTTTTTTTCTTGATAAATTGTTTGAACTCAAGTGAATCAATAGTCGAACGTCACTTGGCTGAAATAAAGGAGGTAACAGAGAAGATACAGACGGGTTGGGGCAGCTTTTACGTCTTGGAAAGCCTGCCCCATTCGCGTTTTAATTTACACACTCAAAAGGCCGAAAGATCTAGCAGTGTGCGCTGCTCAATCCAAAGGCTTATGCCAATCATTCTTCAACAGAAAAGTGCACATGTATCATATGAGGGTTTTATTGATCTGACTGGTCGTAGGTATTCATACGTACGATGTTGTTGACAACCGATAGTTTCTGTGTGTCCTTAGTTGTTGTTTTTGTGTGTTACAATGTGCCTCAACATTTCTTAAATCTTGAGAATTAAACTCTATAAGATGCGCGAGTTGACAAAAGCTAATCTCGAGAAAAAAAAGAACCTACAGGCCCCCCTCAAGGCCTGGAATCCGCAAAAACTGGACTAGAAAACGAAGTTTTTGTTTTATTTATCACGTTTTACGGGAGAGCAATGATGCAATGTCCGCAAATAGCGAAGAATATAAACGAGCTTTGACGGCTGTTTAAGATATATAAATCTGGCGATGTGCATTACTAGGAGGACATGAAACCAAAGTCGATCTACATCGTGGATGCCTGTCTCAATGGAACGATCTACAACTTTCGCAGAGAAGTGAGTTACTCGATTCCTCGAAACAGAAGCTCGAAATGTGCGCAGAGCTAAATATTATGGAAAGCGGGAAGGAGATAAGATCGTCTCAAATGTTCTCCAAGAGTTAGGCTTTTACTCCAGTTTTCTATTGTTTTTTTCCCCTGTATTCTCAATTATATGACTCCGCAATAAAAAAACAATTATCTTCAGCAAAAAAAAAAAAAGGTAACCAGTATTGTTATTATTACATTGTAATGGCACGATCCGAAATGTAAATTGTCCAGTGCTGCAGTCTTTCCAAAACCACCATTTATTTTCTCTATCTCTTTGTCTGCCCAGTGATATTTCAGGAAGAAGCAACCACTACCAAAATGTCGTCGGCTAAGTGTCGCTATATTAATCCGTAAACCTTACTCATTTTTTTTTTTTTATCTAAGTTGCAGGTACTGTTGTCTGAAAAACTTACAAGCTCCGTGCTATGCCTGAAAAAACATGTCTATATAGCTTGCTTCGCCATAGTATTTCTCTTTACGTCGAATGTTTCATGACTGACATGTTCCATTCCTCTTTCAGGGCAAATTATAAAGGCTGTTCGGTTTCCCAATGCCTTTCCTACGTATACTTTCACCAAAAAAAGAAAAGAAAATATAAAAATAAATTGCAACACCTACGCATATATATAGGACAAGGGTAAATGGCATAGTGAACAAGAACAATAAAAAGCGACGTTATAATACCGCGATCAAAATTTTAATTTTGTTTACGTCCCGTTTCCTATTATGCCCGGCCGGAGCCAACATATAG
Organism: Ixodes persulcatus; assembly: GCA_013358835.2. Classification (NCBI taxonomy): domain Eukaryota; kingdom Metazoa; phylum Arthropoda; class Arachnida; order Ixodida; family Ixodidae; genus Ixodes; species Ixodes persulcatus. The sequence goes on from JABSTQ010006797.1 coordinate 47,910, forward strand.
ATACGTGAGAAATTACGCGGCCACTCGGGATACTTTTAAAACTACGTTTACATTTCTATACGCCATCGAGAATGGGCGATATTGGCGTAAAAGTTTGATTGAATATCGATAAGCCGCGTCCTACCCGGTGTTGGCGGTAACGCGAAACAAGTAACAGCGTTACCGGTAACGTATAGTAAAGTACTCGTCACGTTTTTTTTTTTTTAAACGGTCACGAATAACACTCTTACGTTACGTATTTCAAGTAACCGGTAACGTAGTTGCGCTACTAGTTACATCTTCCCGAAACCTGGAAAAGTACACTTAAATTTGTTTTTGTGTTTCTGTACTTCGTTCTACCCTAAAGTCCAGACGCAGACGACGCTACGAGCTGATAAGACAGATCAGACAGCATCAAAAGGGCACCATCATGGCGTTCCTCATGTTTTTGTACCTGTTCTATCATCGCTGAATCAATCAAAATACAAAAAGGCCCAGTGACTTGCGCTTTTCACGCTGCTCGATTAGTCCCATTAGCTCGTAGCGTAGGAACGTAGTATATGCGCCATGTCATTAATCATTGCGCTAATTCCGCAAACCTTCGAACTTTCGCCTGTCTTTTCCCCACGCAATAAAGTCTCACTCCCCAACGCCCACGCCCTTTGTCCCAGTGTCCAAAAACCCCGTCACAAAAAAGAAAAAAAAACAAAACAAAAAACAACGCTGCTGCCTTTATTTTTTAAATAAAAAGTAACGCAAGATTAACGTGCGTTAGTTTTTATTGGTAACGATAACGCATTCCTTTTATTTTTAGGTAAAGGAGGTAGGAACGGGTTCCTTTATTTTGTAACTAACGAGTAACGAATTTCGTTCCTTTTTTTTTGGTAACGTGTATGTTTATGGATTTGGGTCACATTTACTTTAACCCTAACTAATATAAAATGTTTAGCTTCTGAGATATTCCCTGCCCCAGCGGTCAGTATTATAGTATTTTGCTGTATGTCTATAAAGCGTATAGCTCGGTGAGAATCGGGACATTTCAATCTAGGCCTTTTCCATAAGTGGTTGTCCTCGGTATGCATTGACAATAATGATAAAGGTAATGCCTTATTTCGTTATGCCCGCAAACAGTCATGTCAGCAAGCCGCGTGTTTCACATACATCCAAAGATTACGGTGCAGAAAGTCAACAGTAAAGCTAAAACAGCAGAGGCAAATGAAACAAAAACGAACACTAATACAAGCCATGCACTGGCATACTCAGAAAGATAACATATTCATTTATGCACATGTAAACACAAGTAATGAAAACAAGTAAAAGTTTAAAGACTATCTACATCATTATAAGCTCTTTGAAATCGCGATAAAGGTGACAGAGAAGGTAGTAAATTACGGATGATTATTGACGATTCAATGGCGCAAGAACAACATGCACCCAACAAGTTTATAACTTGGCATTATTTTCAGACGTAGTAAAATCACAATTGGCAGTCGCTTTCGGAAAGCATAAACCAATATTTCTTACAATAAGTAAAACGTGGTATTTTTTTACGTTGATATTTAATTCTCGCTTTAGCTTCTGCAAAGGTAACACAAACATTTGCAGGAATTTAAATTCAAATACTCGGAGAGGCCAAAGTGAGGGGGAATATTTCAAAAATCAGGACAAAAAGCAAAACGTAAAGCTTCAACAAAAACAAATACACCACTCATATTCTACATGAATAATAACAGCAGCTGTGAAGCCTAATTAATTTAAGCAAACAATGCACTGAAGTTTGCTCATCATAATTTTTTTTTTTAGCAGACTTGAACATAACTGCTGTTTCATAGCCAACACCAATCCTGTGCAGTTAAGCAAGTGGTGTGATGTGAATCCGGGCACGATCTTTTAATGATAATTCGTATGTCAGTAAAAATAACTTCTTAACATCCTTTATTATAAAATCGAATATATTTTGCCGTGATAGTATTTCTTCGTGAATGTTAGAAGGCGCAAAACTAGAAAATTCCCTTTTGTTGAATATCAGGAATTACAGAAATATTGAGTAAACGCTCATTTACAAGATCGCAAAACGGATCTCTAGGACAAGTTAAACTTTGAGTGGATTTGGACAGTTTTGGAACCAGTAGTAGGAATAAATCCAGAAGGGCTGAGGGCTATTAGCGACGTGTGCGACCAAAAGAGTCGCTGAAGTCGAAGTTCGCGATTGGACAAACCACAACTTCCTGCAGTGTTGGGTAAAGTACATATAAAAAGTACTTTTTAAGTAAAGTACAAAGGAGGCGATGTACCTCATGTAAAGTACTAAGTACGCTGGGTGCAATGTACGTGAAGTAAAGTACTATAAATAGAATCACTTTCAAAGTAAAGTACAAGTACTTTTTAACACAACATTTTATGATGCCCTTTCATTGGCCTATTGGGGAGGAGATTCGACCATGGCGCCCCTAGCGGCTAACTTTAGAACTACGTGGATGGGGACAGCAAATAACCATGACTCAGCGCTCGGCTGACGTAGACGAACGCCGCGTCAGCGTTCGGCTGAAGTTTGTGTTCTCCGGTCGCCCGAGGGGGAGGAGGGGCTTACGACTCCGGCCTGCACAAACAATGCAGCATGCTTGGTGCCCAGCTCAGCACAAAAGCCCAATGGATCAAGCTCGCATTCTCTGACGACTGCTTTCGGGAAAGATCCGGTACCTACACCGTGTCCGGTACTAACAATAGGGAATTGTAGCAGACCACTTTTATCCTCTGCTACGGTATCCGTGAAGAAAACGCCGCAGCTGCGCATGCGCGCCGCCAGCCTTCTCTGCATAGTTCAAGGTCTTGTGGCGGATTACGGAGCGTTATCCAGGTGCTTATTGGGCTGCGGAAACGGTCTACTACAATTCCTCATTAAACGTCACTTTTATTGCCAGTATTTTTACGTTACACTGTCTCACCGCGCTCTATTGAAGAAGAGTACGTGGACATGCCCACAGGCTTTGTGGTGGGTAAGCACAGAGGTGTGGGGACAACAAAGGGTCAGAGCTCTGCCTATAGTTCGATCTCCTCGCCAATACCAGCGGTCTCAAGCTCGAAAGGAGCTCTGCTCTTATCACGTGTTCATACATTTTGCACTATTCTTTTCTTTTTTTTTTTTTGGGGGGGGGGAGGGGGAAAGGGGGGAGGTTGAGTATTTTTTCGCATAAATATTTGCTTCTGAGCCCTTATGTAGATCCACCGTAACGGCAATACCACTACTAGGCTACAAGTGCGAGCTCTTCGCTGAAGAAGGCACCTCGGCTGCACAAACTCTCGCTCGGCAGGCGCAATTACCAAAGATAAAGCTATGATCTCGGGCTTCTGACCGACGAAAAATACCTCTAAAACGCAGGTATATTCTTATCATGTTGATATCAAATTCGCCGCTAGAGTAAAAACTGCCGTACGAAGAGATATTGTTTATGCCTGTTGAGCTATTGTGCGACAGGGCAAGGAAGGGGTGCTTGCTTCGTTCTATTGAAAACTGCCAGTACGTTGGTGTTTTATAACATCAAGGTGGGTCCAAAGTAGTCGTATATGCAAGTAAAAGCTAAATATGGCGAAACGGTGAGTTTACTACAAGCAAAAACCGCAAGGCTCCCCTATAAATTCACTAGGGAGTCGCTGGGACAGTCGACTGCTTTGTAACGCGACACACCACTGGTGCTTGTTTGTTAAGTTTTTGTCCCAAAATAACAAAATATGCCCTCCTTTCTCAGTTGGCCCTCGACCTTTCAGGGTGGTCTATCTGGCCTTTACATCCGAATAAGTTTGACACCGCTGCCCTACACAGTGCTTTTCTTTTAACCGGTGTGTATTTCCCCCTAAATAATCGGGGGTGCACCACTTATTTTCGGAAATGGCGGCGAATATTGGAAGTGGCCGCAGAGTAGTTATTTTCAGAACCAGCGCCTAATTAAAAAATCACTCCGACTTCTGAGTTTGGTGCCGCTTGCACTGGCTTGTTGCACTCAAAAGGATTAACGTACTAGGAGGGAGTATTACGTCACCCCCGTAACTTCCGCAAGCCATCCTCTCGTAGAGGAGTGTCATCTTCTTCACGAAAAAAGAGTGATTGTGCAGGCGAACTGCGGATAATTAATCATAATGGAAAACCTCAGACTGCGGTGTGGAATAAAATTAAGGAACTTTCAAGTCAAAAGACAATAGAGGAGAACGTCTCAAAACATTAAGACATTCTCCTCTGTTGTCGTCTTCTTCGACTTGAAGGTTTCTTAGTTTTTCTGCACCACAGTCTCAGGTTTAAAGCGCCGTTCACATATTTGCAACTGAGTACGACGGGGGGACACAAGACCGGTTTTTAAGCCTCTTGGGACGTCTTAGGACCGGATGCGCTGCTGCGGAGCTGGTCCTCCTCTCTTGCACTGACTGAATGAGAAGTAGCGAGAGTTTGAAAAGCTACGGGAAAGCCGCCCCAGAACAAACGGAGCGATGGGTCGTCCGCTCGCGTTTCTGGTGAGAGTAGAATATCCCTCCTTGTATTTCTTCAGAGTTGAAAAAGCATAATTTTGTTATACAAATTTAACAACACCAAATTGGGGGAATGTACTTTGAAGTCGGGAGTTGTACTCTCTTCGGAAAGTACCAGAAAAAAATGCGTCACGTAAAGTAGAAGCACATACTCAAAGAATGTACTTCAAGTAAGGTACAAGTTTTCTATACTTACTTAAAGTAGTACTTTAAGTACAATGTAAAGTCGCCGCGGGAGTTAATAGCTCCACGCGAGCGCGCGTTTATTTCCGAGGGGCGCTCGACTGGTGACTTGCGATAAAACTAGAGATGACGTTAGGGCGAGTCCATGCGGAGTGGACGGGGGAAGCCGCTCAATTCAAGGGAAACGTTGCTATCATCTGCCTGCGGGTGAGCGTAGTTCGAATGAAAATGGGAGATGATTCTGCAGAAGTTAGAAAATGCGACGTGTTTCCTTCTCTCCTTTCAAACAGCCATCTCATTCGTGCTCGGCGATCTCGACTTCTGCAGAATCATCTCCCCTTTTCATTCGAACTATACTTCGTTTCAGCTTCGGTCCGAGCGCGGACGATGGTATGAACCGAAGGGCCAATCAAACAGCGCAAAAAGCGCAACGTCATGGCGTGCTCTCTGCGCTTGATAGGACTAGCCGGCGTAGGAGCGCGCACAGAGAGACGGCGAATACCCGCTGGTCCTATCAATTGCAGAGAGCACGCCATGACGTTGTGCCTCTTCGCTGTTTGATTGGCCCTTCGGCTCATGACATCGGCCGCGCTCGGGCCGAAGCTGAAACGAAGTATACACTCAGGCGTGCAGGCGTGCGGATGATAACAACGGTTCCCTTGAATTGAGATGGCTTCCCCCGTCTACTCCGCATGGACTCGCCCTGACGTCATCTCTATAGTTCTATCGCAAGCCACCAGTCAAGCGCCCCTCGGGAAAAAACGCGCGCTCGTGTGGAGCTATTAACTCCCGCGGCGACTGTACTTAAGGCACTCCCCAACACTGGCTTCCTCTATTATGATAATGCCTGCCCAGTCGCCGGTTCACGGCGAGGCAACCCCTGCCAATAACGGCGAAGCAAATCCTGTTCATGACGTCACGAAAGGAAACCAAAAGAGGGCGCCACCGAAACATCTCGGCGCTAATGTAGGGTTTGTTCAGGTAGGGTGTCACGGCTATTTCTTGTTTTCAATTAAATTTTTATATGATGTAGCGAAACATGCCCACACATCGGAACAGACCTTGAGTTTGCGAGATACTTTATTGTTTTCGTGAGACAAAATTGCGTGTGAGAGGGGGTGGAAACAACGACTTTCCCGATTGCAGGTTGACGCAACTTTGAGGGCTCCAGGAATAACAAATACAACTTTCTAATCCGTGTACGTATAACGCACGCAAGCTGGTCTAGGTACTACAGTTTATGGACAAAACATTGGAAAAGAAATTGTAAAACTTAACAAACCAAATGTAGGAATTGTGCCAATCCGCAAGTCTAAACTATATGTCCGTAGGCATATTTACCTTTTAAGTGGGTGTTGTAATGCCTAAATTTATTCTTATTTTGTAATTTCAATTAAAAGTGGGTGGCTTGCGGCAACGCTTGTTTCCTAGGTGAGCACATGAACACCGCTGAGCTATTCTGATATTCACAGAGCGCGGCAAGTTGAATAAGCTTTATTATTTGTTTAAATGTTTACACTAAAAGCTAAAATAAGACTCACACAATTTTCATGCATTTTTCGTCTTTATGCTACTTGGCATTATTTTAGAGTCACTATAAATAAGCTACGCTTATAGTATCATCATTCCTGAATTATCTTGCGGGCTGTGGTAGTGACCATTTGAAAATAATGCGACTCACTGAGCCTGGATAAGGTATCAGGAAGCTCAGGCGCCATCGGTTTTCTTCCTTGCGGACTATTTCAAAATTTCTGGAGGACGAAACAGATCGATTCCTGCGATTTCAAATAAAGCTTCGTATGATTGGAAACCATAGTTTTGAGCAACAAGATTGCCGAGGTGTCGCTACTCAGAAGTTGAGCTTACTTGGTGGCTCAAGTCTCACTGTATACAGGTTCGAGCGAAGCAATTCTACGTATAAGTACCAGCTTATTATCCTTAGCCGACGCTTTCACTTCACAAGGACGCGTGCATTGTAGGTCAATTCATAGCGTGTATTTTCCGTCACCTTTAACAAGCACGCGACAGCTTTTTAATCGCACGGATAGTTCGAGGATAGTCTCGTTCAGCGACTTCACTATTTTCAGGAAGCAAGTGGAAGGGCTTGTTGCCACTTTGTGAATAGGGTGTATGTTTGGTTGACCTTTTTCTTGTTTGTTTGGCTTTCGTTCTTTTTTTCTTTCTTGCATTTATCTTGTTTGGGCACCAAATGAGTATGGTTGTTTTTTATCACGCAAAAATAAACATTCTTCTTCTTCCTCTTCTTCATATTATCATTATTATTCGATCACATTCTAGTCAGGACGCTAGACGTAATGGTAAAGTCAAAAGTAATCTCACAAAAATTGTTTGACCACTATTTTGTTGCCAAATGATCTGGCCCAATGCCCCGGCAGTTGTTTCCAATGATAGAAAAAGTATTCAAATTACAGATTAAAAAATAAAAACTCGATAACCTGGTATCGTCCTCTATGGTTGGGCCTCTTTTCTTGATTCTGTCACTTATTCTGATATTTATTCCAAATTTATGCTTGCTCACGACTCATTTAAGGCCAAGGCACAGGGCGCAATCGTGGTTAAAAAGCGAAGGCCAGAGCACGTTTGGTTGAGCCCTCAAATTTTGGCTGCAATCTCAGATAAAGGAAAGTTGTGGGTCTGTTGTAAGCGGGCACCTAAAAATGTTGAACGACGAGCAGAGGTTCGCGCGGCTAGAAACAGGGTAAATGCCCTTATTCGATCTGCCAAACGAAGTTATTTTCCAGAAAAGGTTTTGGAAAGTCGTTCTAATATCGCACAAACACTAGTATTAATTTTTATATGTCAGGAACGCAAGTTCGTCTGATTCTTGCACAGGGGTTGCGATGATGTCAGAATGCAGAACTCTTATTGGCCGATTGAAAAAAATAGTGGGTCGACCTCGAGGAATCTACCATTGGGGTCTGCCCACTATCCTCTCAATCAAAGCCAATCAGAGCTTGGCGTCGTTCTAACGCCACCGAAAGTCCTGCACAAGAAGAAGACGACTTGCTCTCCTTATATAAACCAAACCCGGATATGAAACATGAAAAACATGAAACACGCGCGTAACTTTGTGGCCCCTCAACACTGAGCATCACTAGACTCCAAGTAAATATGTCAAACGTCTTTATCGCGTACTGCGAGAGAAAAACGCAAACGGTCGTCGTGTGGCTCGTGAAGTTTAGCGCGAAAGAGCGAATATATGAAACTGTGATATGCGGCACTGCGTAATGGCGCATCCGCTCGACATGCGCGTTGTTTAAGTACAAAAGCTGGATCTAACAAGGGTTAATTCTGAAAGAAAAGCAAACTTTAAAAAAGATAAAACAGGTATCGCCATAAAATCACCGTGGTATTGACATTTTTTTGACTGTGGCTCATCTGCTTTGCATGGCAAACAAAATGTTGTATCGTTCCGTGATTTTTTTTTCAGACAAGCTGCGGCCAAAATGTAACAACAATGTTCATTAATTTCGTTTTTTTTTTAAGTCGTGAGTTGTTTTGATTGATACACAAACCCACAAAAAATAAAAGCAGTGGCAGCTCAAGGCACCCCTACAGCGCTCGTCCTGCACACCTCGTTCTCCACGCAAGGTGCTAATCGCGCATGGGAGCAAATTATACCCGTTAAATTTGGTAATTTGTACCATAAAATATTTAAAAAAAAATTGTTTCAGCGATTACGTCTTCCTTGTGGGGCCCTGAATGTTACTCCCCAAGCAAATATTCGCTAAACAGAAATTCAGTATAGTGATCAATTTAGCACATTGCAAAATAAAGTGAAGGGGACGGGACTTTAATGTGTTGGGAGTAGCGCATCATACAAAGCACATCTGACAGGTCTGAACATTTACCCCCCTAACATTCATAATTAATCATTGTCGTGCTTAGCTAATTTTTTTTTTTTTTTATTTTGCAAGGTAAGTCAAACACACAAATCAGCCGTTTCTTTTCAGTATAACAAGCCATTAAGCATGCTTTATTTCCTCCAAACCACAAAACAATCTAACTTCTCTTGGTTACAAGGCAAACTGTATACAGTTTTAGCTGTGAATTACCTGCTCTGCAGATACAACAATGTAATTTCTAAAATTTTCAGTTCTTGAATATGAAGTCCTTGCACATGACGACACTTCCGGTTCAGTGTGTTCGGTAAACTGCAATGTATAAAGTCAGAAAGCTCTCTGCGATGTTTCCAGCTTTCTTGTACTTACTCAGCGATTCTTCGTTAGCGTCGTCTTTGGTGTCGGTAAAACGCAGAAGCAATTACAGAAGGCTCTGTCGACAACAGAACCATAGATAACCAAAGAAGTACAATCAGGTGCCCAAGCTTGCTTCGTTCTTTGTTTCTCCGGGATCATTTTGGCCGTCGACGAGCCGCCTTATCGGGCGCCGGCCCAGTACGTACAAAATTCGAGTGCCAGCCGACGCTCCTTTGTGTTCCCGACATTTTTGGCCGTCGCAGTCGATCACGGCGCGAAAGGACTCAAGCGGTCTAGAAAACGCTGCCGTCGTCGGTACAAAAAAAAAAAAGAGAAAAAAAAATTACACCATCTTCCCGAGGGGAACCATGGGGTGATGCGGAGCATCGTGTTGGTTCCGAGGAAAGAGTCAGTTGCGTGCTGACGTCGAGAGATGGCGCCACCGACTGCCCTAGCGTTACCCCCTACGCGAGCCTTCGTCGCGGCTCGCGGCAGAGAAACTTGGAACGCTCGCCGCTCGCCGTTTATTTTTTTTCACACTTGAAGGAGAGGAGACTAGAAGAGGAGAGTTGCGCGTGCGCGCGCGGTGTGGTTAGAATCGAACGCACGCGAAGTGCACGCGCAGCTGGTAGAGAGAGAGAGCGGAGAGAGTAACGCGCAGCTGTTGGAGAGAGGGAAGGAGGAGAGTTGCGCATGCGCGCGCGGTGTGATTAGAATCGAACGCACGCGAAGTGCACGCGCAGCTGGTAGAGAGAGAGAGCGGAGAGAGTAACGCGCAGCTGTTGCAGAGAGGGAAGGAGGAGAGTTGCGCATGCGTAGTGTGAGTGCAGACTACAACGCCGACGCCGCGGGACATAGCCCCGAGCAAGAGATGCTCCGCATCTAAAAAAAAACAGCGAACACGGGACGAAAGTCGTCACCGACGTGCCTTTCTGGGAGATTTCTGAGGCGCACGTGGCGCGCGGAGCCGCATCTTCTTACAGGGTCTCTTTTAACTTCAGCATTTCTTAGTTGGGACCAAAATCTTGGTAATAAAGCAGAAAAAAGTGACACAGAGAGAAAATAAAGAACGTTGAAGAAAATACGAAGGCAAAAGTTCGATGCATTAGCTCGGGTTTTTGGCGATGCCCTGTAAAGCCCCTATGATATGATACTTAACTCATAGTCGCTGAATGGACAAGAAGGGAGGTTTTTGCAGCTGCCCCATCTCTAGCGTGAGTTTGATAACTTCGTAACGCCTCGGCGTTTTGTAAGCTTTGAGCGCGCAAGCGCAGCCAAAGCACGACGGAAGGCAGCGAACGCGCGCTGGAGCATAGCCTCTTCTATACTCACAAAGCCTGGCAGTTCGGCGACGGAGCCATAGAGTGCACAGAGCATCAAAGAGCCATTTCTCGGGAAACCTGGACGTCAGCGCACAACTTTTGCAGCGGCGAGGACCCGAAACACACTTGTTCGCTCGAGAGAAGTGTGTTTCGGCGTCTCGCCGCAGCGGGGCGCCAGTCAAGTGCCTCTCCTCTCATCCGTTGTCTGCCGCTCCAACTTTTCCATTTTGGCGGCCACTTCTCGACGCGATCTGTCAGGCTTTGTCAGTATATAGGAGGTTATGGCTGGAGGCTGGCGTTCAAACGAGACACCCCCGCGCTTCGTGTCCTGTCAGTGGCTATAGTTTAAGAGTACCGTCCATAAAACATGATCTGCCATAGAAGCCAACACTTAGAGCATCTTTGTGGCGGATACCACGAGACCAATTGGTGATTACATTGTAATGACTGTCTTTTCTAATAAAGTAGTGTTCATGGAGTTCTCAACGGGAACGCAACAAATGAAGAAAGGATGAAATGTTGTAATTTTAATTTCCCAGCATATATATAAAACGAAAAATAAACGTTTACTGATGTGAACTTGCTCCTACACACCTAATGAGAAAAGTGCCACGCATCCTTCGTCGGCAACGGAAGATGACTGACCTGAGACAGCGCGTTACCGCTACTCTTCTACACGCGGCACGTTCAGGAATGCTCTGGACAAGAACACTCGATGACAGCCGTGAATGGGCAGGGATTTCTTAAAACATGATAAAAAAATAGCTCACAAAAAGACGAGAACAGGGAAAGGAACCTAAGACAGTCTGTTCATAAGACTCGTCGCTGGCCGACCAAAGGCTCTTCTTCACTACAAGGTCAGGCATCTGCTCTCCACTCGGTGCGTCATCTCCGGAAATTACACTGCATCGGTCTCGCAGCCGGTCGCAATTTCCCCTAGAGAGCGAGTGGGGCTAGAGCCCACTAAACTTCGGAGCCACAGCACTACCGGATCGTTGTTCCCGCTGTCTGCTGTCTCCACTTCGCCTGGCCTCAACCTTAACCATAACCTTCCCGGTTCCCGCACGCTGTCTGCAACGTCCACCGCGCTCTGCCGCGTCATTCCGCTCGCAACACGCCGGCGGCAACAGCGCCACTCCCAGGGAGCATCATTGGGTACTGCTCACAGAATCGTTGTTCCGTCCCCTGCAGCCTGCTGCAGGCCTACAGGCGACGTCTCTAGGGGGGAGCTATCTGTAGCAGTCAGTACGTCCAGCGTCATCACTAACAAAAACGACTACGCTACCCTTTTTGCACGAACCCGACGGCACGTGTATTAAACAGAACGTTCTTCACCTAAGCTCGGAGTCGGTTGCATCATCTCTTCCGTCCTCAACATCGAACGCGCTACATCATCCATTATTGCAAATCATCAAAAATTAACACATACCGAGCAGCATCGTCTCAAAGTGGGGATGTATCGGCCGGTTTTTCGGATTCTTTCATCTTTTGAAATGTGGGCACTCGCGCCTCGCCAGGGGATTGTTTTAAAACAACTCAGTCCGCAATTAAAGGCGGGATATCACCTGTCGAGCACTCGAGCCCATCCTGGTACTATGGCAAGTACTCCAAAGTGTATCCTTTTTGAGAAAACCGATCCCAAAGTGGGGATGGTTTGGCTGTTTTTAGGCATTTGTTCATCTTTTGAAATTTGGGCACCGGCGCCTTGCCAGGAGACTTATTCAGGACAATTCGCTTCTCAGCTAAAGACATTATAAAATCTAGAGCCCTTGAGCCCATCCTGGTACTATGGAAAGTACTCCAAAGTAAATTCTATTTTTGAGGAAACCGGTCCCAAAGTGGGGAGGGTTTGTTTGATTTTAGGCATTTGTACATCATTTGAAATTTGACACCCGCGCTTCGCCGGGAAACTTTTTGAGGACCACCCAATTCCCTGCTAAAGGCGGAATATTTAATTTAGAACCCTCGAGCTCATTCTAATAATATGGGAAGTACTCGAAAACGAATCTTTTTTGAGAAAAACCGGTCTCAAAGTGGGGATAGTTCGACTGTTTTAGGCGTTCGTTCATTATTTCAAATTTTGGTACCCGCGCCTCGCCAGGGAATGTTTTGGGGAAAACTCAGTTCCCAGCTAACGGCAGAATATAAAATTTAGAGCCCTCCAGCCTGTCCTGCTACTATGGGAAATACCTGAAAACAATTTTTTTTTTTTTTAGAAAACCAGTTTTGAATTGGGGATAGTTCGGCAGTTTTTACGCATTCGTTCATCTTTTGAAAATTTGGCGCAGGCGCCTCGATAGGGAACTTTTTGAGTACAACCAAGTTTCCAGCTAAAGGCAGAATATAACTTTATAGCCCTCGAGCCCATCCTGGTACTGCTGCAAGTACTTGAAAACAAACCCTTTTAGAGAAAACCGTTCTCAAATTGGGAATGGTTGGCTGTCTTTACGGATTAGCTCATCTTTCGAAATTTGGCCATACGCGCCTCTCCAGGGAACTTTTTGAAGACATCCCAGTTTTCAGCCCAAGACAAACCATAAAGTTTAGAGTCCTCGAGCCCATCCTGGTACTACGGAAAATACTCCAAAGTGAATTCTTTGTGAGAAAACCGGTCTCAAAGTAGGGATTGTTCGGTGTTTATGCGGATTCGTTATCTTTTGAAATTTGGACACCCGCTCCTCGCCAGAAAACTTTTCGAGGACAACGGAGTTTCCAACTAAAGGCAGAATATAAAACGTGAAATCATCGAAGCTTGAACACGTCCTGTTACAATGGCAAATACTTCAAAATGAATCCTTTTTCTAGGAAACCGGTCTGAATGTGGGGATGGTTTGGCCGTTTTGACGCATTCGTTCATATTTTGAAATTCTGGCACACGCGAGTCATTCATGAACTTTTAAGGTCGACCGAGACCTTAGCTGGTTACAAAATACACAATTTAGGATCATCGACTACAAGCTGCTGCTGTGGCAAATCTTTTAACATGAGCATCTTTGAGTAAGCTTGTCTCAAAATGGACATGATTCGACTATTTAATTCCTTCATCGTTTCATATTTGGGCAGCCACGCCTCATTCAGTAACTTCTTGAGATCGGCCGAGTTCTTATCTGGTAACAAAAAACAAACCTTAGGTCCCTCAACTAAAAACTGCTGCTATGGTAAATCCTCTACAATGATCCATCTTTGAAAAAAACTTGTCTTGAAGTGCACATGGTTAGACTGTTTTCAGACGTTCTTTCATCATTTCAGATTTGGGCACCCTTGCATTGTACAGGGACGTTTTGAGATCGACCGAGTTCTACACTGGTGACGAAATATAAAATTTAAGGCCACCGACTAGAGGCCTGTGCCATTTCAAAATATTGGACTTCCGCCCTCTTCGAGGCTTGTAATATCAAGTCAGATATTTCAATACGCTCCTGTCCCGATTTTTTTTCTTCTGTTTGTGTGCAGGACGAATGGGATAATAATTTAATGTAAACATTTAGGACGTGATTCAATGTGAAAGTTAAGTTCACAAGAACAATCATCCTCATAAATTTGGCACTAACCGCAGTGCTCCCACTCCTTAATATAAAGATCACTTTGTTATAATCACATAATATTAATCATTAGAAAAAATACTTACAAACTTTGTTTTTATAATTTTAGAATATCGTAGTATAAAACAGCTGTTTTTGTTTGCTAATTTATTGATATCAATAGCAAAACACAGGAAGTTATTGTAAATGTCTAAAGGAAAACGAACCCACCTTAGTTGGCAAATTGTTCTCGGGAACCGAAGAAAATAATTTTAAGAAATAAACAATACCTACCCAGCACATTCTGAATTATTCTGGTCTACTGCAGTCGAATGGAAAATCTTGTATTTTGTAGCATGTTTTCAATGTGCTCGTTTGAACTTTGATGTTTCTAGAAAAATTGCGCGAGGTGCCTCCGAAATATATATTTCTATAGGTGTATTACACATCTTAGACACTACAGAATTTTCCATAATATTGGAGAGGGATTCTATGTAATTTATACAATCATAATGAGTTTCTTCATAGCCAAGAATAAACAGTACACTTTGATTAGCTTGGATACTATGCGTAGTGGCAATACATCAAAAAGATCTGTTCAACTGGGAACCTGATGTTTACACGTCATCATCTTGAAATTTAGGCACAAGAATAGCGGCATACGATAGAATGAAGTAGTAACATGACAAATTCTGCAATGCGTAACGTGTGGGTGTTATGGTCATTTTTGTATTTAAATATATGGGCTTTTAAGGGAGCGCTGCCTTAACCCGCTAAGAGATTTCGCAAGCATACGATGATACAAATTTCTGGTGAGTTTGTACCTGTCAAACCAAAAGCCACGGATTTGCTTCCAGGCAGAGTTCTTTTGCGGGCGCTCGTTCAAATAGGGGTGCTGCTTGTTATAAAGAAATGAGTACTCTGATCACTGCCACTTCAGAGACGGCCGTGGCTGTGTATAGCATGGTTGCTACCGCGAACCGAGGCGTTGAACGGACATGTTGGTTGCATCTTCCGCAGGAGTGCGGCGTGTGTGCCGAATGTTAACAAAAGCAAGGCACTCCTCACATCACTTTCGAGGCGCCGCTGATTGGTTCAGTCACCGATCGACTCGGCGACTGAACTTTTGAATTAGTAAAATAATCATATGGATTTAATTAGTAACATGTTGAACATAATCGAAAAGCACTAACTCATTTCTTTTTAGAATGACTTGAAGCTCGTGGGAAACCCGGGGGCGCACCAAATTTGCCACTCGTGCAGCAGGCGCAAAGCTAGCAGTGGCGGAACGCGGATGATTAGATTATCATCGTGCTCCATCACAGCTAGCTTTGCGCCTGTTTCACGAGTGGTAACTCTGGCGCGCCCCCGAGTTTCCCAAGAGCTTCAAGTCGTTCTAAAGCTGACTGATGTAGTGGTTTTCTATGATGCTCAGCATGTTCCTAGTTGAAATCATATATTATTTTTACTACATAAAAGGTTAATTAAGGAAGATTAGTTAATTATCCGACTTATCGCAAAGACTCTATATGGTGTCCTCCTGGCCGTATAACTCACCGGCCCAAACTGTATTCGTGCATTATTTACGGATTTTTCTAAAATCAATCTGTTCGAATTAAAATGGAACAGCCGGTACACTGGGTGTTTCAGAGAAGGGAAATTTCTAAAAATAAGGTAGCTGAGAAAACAATAAACGCTTCGCGGAAAGGAATTGCCAGTCACGACAAAAGTCAATTAAAAAAAAAACAGTGATAATCTAAATGTTTAACTTAAATTTTCCGATTAAGTTTCATTAATCAATATAAGCATGTGTTATGCATGTCACACACGCTGGTGTAAAACGTGTACAAGTGTACCCCGCTATCTTAGAGATTTTTATGAGGCCAAAGAGTTAGTCACAGAATAAAATGAAGTTGCTCATCGCAGCTTCACACTAATGGTTTGAGCTGTTTGTTTTGATGTTTATCTTACATTAGAGGCAGTCCCGGCTGAGCAATTCATGCCAAGGTTTGAGTTTTCTCAGCAGTGCAACATAAAACAATTTATTGTTTAATACGCACGGGAATGAAATATTGTGCACCCTCACTTTTTTGCCGGCTTTATAAATGGTTTACTCAAAGGTCTGTAGTCAGCATCTACTAAAAAATTGCAAAAAGCTGAAAGCTTCACGCTTAGTTCTAAGCAAAAAGATTCGCAAAAACACATTGCAAAAAAAAAAAAAACTATGGCTGTTGTCAAAATGCAATATATAGATAACGGCGACAAAGTTCAATTATATTGTGACAAACTTTCAATAAACCGAGATACTTTCTTCTGAGATGGTGATACGAATTGCCGGCTTCAGCTTTTATACGAAAGATGTGGCAAGCGCGTGAATTCTGAATAACCGTCGTCAAGTTATCGTATGGTGCCTTTCAACGCTCGATGTGTGGTAAACAGTTGCTGACGTTGAGGGTATCCCACATCAATATGACGCTGACATAACCACGAATACGGTAACCTGGCTACATTCGGTATACACGATTTTGAACTGTTTCCTTCTACTCTTCAGGTTATACGAAACGAGCGTTCTTGCCGAAAAAAAGTGAATGACTACTATTTTGTTGCTCAGTTTTGAAAGTAATTCAAATCCACGAGAGTTTATGGTGCGAAATTGAAATCGGAAGAGTTTTATTTGTTCTTGGTTTTGTTGACAGGGCACAAACGGCGCCAGGCATCTTATTACATATAATGTATGATTATTTGCCTGGGTTTATTAAAAATATAACAAACGTAATTGTGGTTGAGGATTTTGATGTTTAAAGAATAGATTGGACTACATTAAGACTGACTTCCTCAGGCGCACAGAAAGAATGGATACTACTCAACTTGCTTCCCAGCTTCAACCTTGTTCAAGTTGCTTCTCAACCAATACGTGTCACTACAGAAAGAAGTTTAATAGTAGATATCGTTTTTTTTAAGTTCCTTTATGCACTATGAAATTAGCATGCATAAAGGTATATCCGACAATAATCTTGTATTGCTCGGCTTCAGTTTCTCTGAAGCTCTAGAAAACGTATCGCATAGACTAATACGACATTTCTCTCGAGCGGACGATGTTAGCATGCTCGACTACATTGGAATAAGCATCGATTTATTCAACAACTCTAGATGCACAGACTCTCTTTGCGCGGTATTTAGGGACACTGTTCATTACTGTATTCAGCACATCGTTCCCAGAGAAAAACAAATATACCCCTAGGCCGGATCCTTGGATCCCGCGAAATGTAATTCATTTGACGAGGCGTCTTATGAGATTGCGACGACGGAAAAGGCAAAACGTGCAGTGTCTGAAATTCTTGTGTTTTGTTTTCAGAGAACAAATAGCAGGGGGTCGAGCCTATTCACAAACTCTTGACATGCTAAGCCCCCCCCCCCCCCCCCTTTCCCCCTCTCCCCCAAAGGAAAAGTTTTGGCGTTACATATTTTTTGCACGGTATACGGTACAAAACGTAGTCACTGATAATCCAAAAAATGTCAGTTCCAAGTTTAGTTGTTATTTTCAGTCTGTATTCATTAGGCACGCGAGCGTAGTATGAGCCTTTCTGTCTAGGTTGTATATTCCTTTTTGATGTCTGATATAACTATTTTTGCTGAAGTTATTTTCGCTGTGGCGCTTAACCTTAATAACAAAAAGGCGTCTGGCCCAGACGATAGTCCTAATGCGTTCATGAAGAGATATGTCAAATGGGTATCGGTGTTTTGTGCATTATATTCAAGTCATCTCTGCAGGACAAGGTTGTTACGAAAAATCGGCTTTGCACACGCGTTGTTCTGGTGCCTGATGAGGGTAATAACCTATGTGTTTCAAACTACCGTCCTTTATCTTTATTCATGGCTTCAAAACTTCTTGAATAAATAGTGATCAAGCACATCACACATTTTCTTCAAAAACCTAACTTTTTCACCTCTTCCAACACGGTTTCCGGCGAAGTCGATTTACCATCACCCAGCTTGTCTCAACAGTGCACGACTTGGCAAGCGCTTTAAATGTCAAAAAGGGGGGGGGGGCATATCTATGCGGTTTTTACCGATTTCTTGAAGGCCTTCGACACCGGGCCTTGTGGTGCGTTGCTTTTTAAATTAAGAGCAGCGGGGATTAACGATGATTTACTACAGTGGATAGTGTCTTACCTAACCTGTACGAAAATGTCACGTATGGCCCTGATATATTTTGTATATGGCCATATATGATATTATAAGGAGTCAGATGGGGCCATATTCCGCCATATTTGAGACCAAATACTGCCACATATTGCCATATAAGTGGGCATATGCCGCCATATTTGGCAATATAAGTGCATAAATACGGCCATATATCACCATATACGCGCGAAAATACGGCCATATATTGGGGTATAAAAGGTCAAATACTGCCATATATAGCCCGTACACGACATATACGGATATACGGATACGGTTGCTGCGGAACTGCACGTAGTAATGTGGTTGCGGGGATAATCATAAATATAAATTTTGTACTTTTAACCAAGGTAACGCGTTGTATATTACGTTTATATTATATATATAATGAACTGCACAAGACTGCGCTTTTTAAACGTATACTAATGTAGGATAAACACGCACGAACACCACCGCGCCGCTCGACAAGAAACATTTTTTTTTTTCACACCAATACCAGAGATTTTCTCACGTAGTTGCGCCATGCCCTTCCTTCTCCGACATTCTGACATAACCATTCGGAGCGCCACGGCCTTATTTCTAGGAGGTGTTGGTCGGAGCCGGCAAGCTTTTCCCATCCGCGGCGGCTTCTGTCACAATGACGTCGCCACATCTCGCCGCGAGTTCCGAATATGCCACTATACGACCGCCTTAAACCCTCCGTTGTAACGTCACAACCTAGGGAGTGACGGCGCGTGTCGTCATGCATGGCGCCGGCCAATTGCGGCGGGCGGCGAGTTCGGCGGAGAACTCTCTTTGATCTCCCCGTGCCGAGCTTAGCCAACTTAGCCCCCCCTGCTGTAAATAAAGTATTGTTCCTTCCTTCTCGCGTTGCTTGATTTGAAAGGCGAACCAAAATTCTGGGTATCTTATCAGGGCGCGAGGGAAGCCGATGCATGGCCATGATTTGATCTGCTGTCTAGTCGGGCACTTGCAGTTGCTTTGCTACGTCATTTACTTAGCCAAAAGGCTCTTCTGTTCGCTCATGGGGATCCCGTGTATTGTTTCTTCTGCGGCTCCTCCATTCAAGGTCGTGAACTTTTTCTTTGAACCTGTCGATCTCCGCTGTTGGCTTCGTGTTTTCCAAGTGCGTCACCCTTTTCTTTATAAGTTTTCTATTTCCCCGTCGTGTTAGTGAGGCCCTTGTTATCATCTCTAGGCATCGTCCTCGAGGTCATCCTAGAAGTCGTCCTTGAGGTCGTCCGAAAGGTCGTCCTAGGTGTCGTCTATGAGGTCATCCGAGAGGTCGCCCTAGGCGTCGTCCTGGAAGTCCTCCTCGAGGTCGTCCTTAAAGTCGTCCTTGAGGTCGTCCGAGAGTTAGTCCTCTAGGCGTCGTCCTCGAGTTCGTCCTGAAAGTCGTCCTTGTGGTCGTCCTAAACGTCGATCTCAAGGTCGTCCTAGAAGTCGTCCTTGAGGTCGTCCTAGACGTCGTCCTCTAGGCGTCGTCCTCGAGGTCGTCCTAGATGTCGTCCTCTAAGCATCGTCCTAGACGTCGTAAAAATGACGGCTTCGCTGGTCTTCCATGCTTCATCTTCACGTGAAGTGGAAGGGCTCTACAATTTTTTCTTCCATTTGCATACTGCCACCTTGCCAGTGAAGCTACGCTTTCAGGAGCTGTACGTTTCTTGGGGTGCAAACTGTTTGTTGTGTCCACAGCCTGAGACTATTGAGCACGTATTTCTACAATGCTGGGACGCTGTCTTCTTTTGGGACGTTTTACAACGGACCCTGAAAAAGGTGTATGCATTGATGAATATAATATTTCTTTTCTTTGTGTGAAGAATGGTGAAACCTTGCCTTACGATTTGTTTATGGCCCTTTGATTGTATAGTATGTAGAGGTCTCCGTCAGGCAGTTGTTCGTCCAAAGTCGGCACGTTTATTTTTTATTTAAGTTGTTTTGCAAGTCAAGAGTGTTTTTGAAAGGGGTGAGACCCCGCCCGAGTAGGTCGGCCTGTTTGATGACCGAAAAGGCATGAAGGAGTTTTAAGGATCGCTACTGCCCCCAGTGAGGGCACATGGTGTTTTAAAGGGATACTGAACTGAAATTTCGAGCTCACAAAACAGGGCTGGTTAGATAGCCGGGACGCTGCAAAACCCAAAAACATCACTCCTACAGCGATATCTCCAACGGATCGCCGTATTTTTGGAAAAGAAGTTTGCGATTGAACACGGCCGACGAGGCCGACGAGACAAGGCACGTCACGATTCCCATTCCCTCTCCTCCTCGCTTCATCCCGTCGAGCTGGTGAACCGAAGCGAGGAGGAGAGAAGCGAGGCCGCTTCCCCTCATTCTCAAATTCTCCCGGAGGACAGTGACGTCAGAGACCTCGCTTCATCGCGCCCTTCTTTTCCAAAAGTACGGCCATCCGTTTGAGATATCGATGTATGACTGATGTTTTTGAGATCGTAGCGTCCCGTTCAACGCTTCTACGGCCTTATTTTGTGAAATCCAAATTTCGGTTCAGTATCCCTTTAACCCCTGTTTCTTGTGCCTGTATTGCGTGTTTTGTGCAAGAAAACAGGATTCTGATTTGGGCTATCAGCCCGAGCGGACGTGCTCATAAATCGCTCTCCGCAAGCGGCGGCGGCCGTTATCGGCCGCGGTGAAACGAGTGTTTCTTTTTTGCCTAAAGATTACCGTCTGCAACTGCCTGCCCTACCCACCGGAGATGCTACCAAGCTCAGCGTGATACTTCACGCTGACCTGCAAGGTCGACCGTACCGGATTGAGGATTTCCGAGAGCCGTTGCATAAGGTGGGCGTTTTGCCGGGCGTGGCTGGTCTGGGTGCTTTCCAGATGAGCCAGTCTGGCTTCACAAGTTGCGCACGCCGGAAGACAAGGCAAAGCTTTTGGAAGCCGGTCACTTGGAAGTTAAAGGCCGGTTTTGTCTCGTCGTCGACCCGAGTCGGAGAGAGCTTCACATCAAGTTCCACTGGGTCACTTTCGACGTCCCGGTGGACACGGTGCGCCGCGCCTTTGAACTCTTTTGCGTGGTCAAGGAGATTATCCGCGAAAGGTGGAAAATTGATGGCTTCGTTGACGTCGAGTCCACCACGCTGGTCGTGCGGATGGAGCTGAACGAGGGCGTCGCCCTGGAAAGCCTTCCGCACCAGCTGCGGATCTGCGGAGAAAAGGTTCTCGTCGTCGTCCCCGGCCGGGCGCCAATCTGTCTGCGGTGCCGCCGAACAGGCCATATACGTCGGGACTGTAGGGTGCCCTTGTGCGCTCAGTGCCGGGCCTTTGGACACGAGGCCGCGGCGTGCGTTAAGACATACGCCCGCGCCACCGGCATCAACACCCAAGAGGCGCCGGACGACCTCGACCTCATGGACGAGTTCGAAGCTGAGAAAGCGGCGTCGGCGGCAACGGTGACGGTCCCAGAAACCCCACGTGAGGCCACAGCGGTCGACGCAGTTTCGGTAGAGATGACGCCAGAACCCTCGGCTTCGGCACCGACGGTCAAGGCGACCCCTGAGGTCTTCGAAGACGTCGTGCATGAGAATTGGCCGAGAAGCCTGTAGGGCCTGGTGCCACCGCCAGGACAGAAGAGGACGACGGCAAGGTCATGGGCGGCGACGACGCCAAGGCCAGGGGCGGCGACAACACCAAGGGCAGCGACGACACCAAGGCCAGAGGTGGCGACGACATCAGGGCCAAGGGCGACGACGGCGCCAAAGCGAAGGACGATGGCGACGCCAAGGCCAAAGACGGAGCCGACGGTGAGAACGACGGTGACGATGACAGCAGGCCCATGGATGTCACGGCCAGGACGATAAAAAGGCGGTTCGACGAAGTGAACCCCCACGCTGGCGAAAGGCAACTACGACGCCTCGAGCGAGCGCGAGTGGGTCGGCAAGGTGGGACGTTATCGTGAGCGGTCAGCATCGCGCCCGCGCACAAAGGAACAACCTAAGTGAGTCGCTATGATCTTGACTGTACTGTTGATTTTCCTTACTTTCTGTTTTTTTTTGTTCGTTCTAAGCACCGTGCTCTCCGGCTGCTTCTTTAAACCCCAAAGCGCTAGAAAAATCGTTGCGGGTAGGCACGCTAAACGTGCGGGGTTTGTGTTCACGACGACGGCAATGCCAACTGAACCGCCTCTTTATCGATCACGATCTCGATATCGTGGCGGTTCAGGAGTCAAAGATGGAGGGTGAGGGCCAGACGGAGAGCATGGTGCGGCTGTTCGAGCCACGGTATGATGTCTGCGTAAGCCGCGCCGACGGAACTTCCGGCGGGTGTTTTTTGTTTTTGCGAAAATTTTTGTTCACTGTGGAAAAAGTGGTTAGTGACGAGGCGGGACGCTTTGTTTTGTGTGATTTTTCTTTGTCTAATCTCCACTTTCGTGTTTTGTGCATTTACGCACCTAATAGAGTCGATGAACGCGTATTGTTTTTTGAGTTCCTTGATAAGTATGTTCAAACCGATCGGAGCGTTATCTGGATGGGTGGCTTCAATTGTGTGTGTGCGCCTCGCGACAGGTCGAATAGTGGTAGATTTAGAGATGAAAGTGCTTTACTTTTGGGGGGCATAGTTCAAAGTTATGGTCTGGAAGACGTTGCAAACTGCGCGTCAAGTGGGGGGGCTCTACTGTTTACTCACTCTCAGGGCACAAGTCACGCGCGCCTTCACAGGGTGTACATTTCCGCCGATTTGCTAAGAGCGTGTAAAACATATGTTGTACCGGGTGGATCAAGGAGACGGCAGGCTCTTTAAATCGACCGCAAAATTCGGTTTCTTAACCTATCGCGCTACGACTTTGTGCAGCGCTGCCCACAGATGGTGCATTTTTTTTTTTGTAAAATTTGCAAAGAGCAAACTTACCTGAGGAAAAAGTAAAGAAAGAAAAAGGCTTAGCTCCTATGGAAACGCGGCGACGCCACCGGTCTTCAAAGAGCACGGCGCCGTTTCGCACGGGACACAAGAGATGGCGCAACGAACGCATACGGCGTCGAGAGCCAGCGTCTTTAGCAGACAATCTTTTCGACTCAAAAGCAGCGCGCGTTCCACAGGCGGCGACAGTCGCAGAAACAATTACAGGCGCGGTAACAACAAGCAACTGCAGTTCCTTGTCTGCTAAATACGCCGGCTCTCGGCGTCGTCTGCCCGTTCGTTGGCAGCAGTTGGCGTCGTGACCGCTTGAGTAGTATTAGTTGATACCCAATGGAACAGAAAGTAAACAAGGGGCGGGGCCAGCCCCCCCCCCCCCTTGTTTATTTCCTGTTCCATCGAGTATCGACCAATCACAGAGCCGGAGGGCGGTTCCTCTTCCCTCTCTTCCATCTCAGGGACCAATGACAATGCATGGGCGTTGACTAGGGACCAATCGGAGCTCGCCCGGGTCCCGCCCATGAGGTGGGCGGTACGTGAGGTCACGTACCTCAAACCGCAGACCACAAACCTCAGACCTCAAACCACAAGTGTGGTTGACCAGGTGTTGACAGCTGCGGTCATCATCTGATAACAACCACATGATGTCACATAGGGTCCGAACTTCGTTCGACAGAGGGCGCTCACGTGATGTCGCACAGGGTTTGTGCTGCATCCGAAAGAGGGCGCTCACATGATGTCACACAGGGTTCGTGCTGCATCCAACAGAGGGCGCTGCGCTCCGGTCACATGACGGACACGTGTTTTGAATTTGAATCGCTGCGCGGTAAATGCCCCTTTTATTCGATAGAAAAGGCTTCGCGGGCGACGGGGACTCGACCTCGCTACCTTCTGATCAGAAGCCCAACACTCTACCGTCTGAGCTATGAACACAATTTTTTTTTTCTTTATTGCCATGAGCTATGAACACAATGCTTCTTGGACGACTTCATTCGTCCTAGTATTTCGTACGGCGAGCGCGCAATTCAGATCACGTTGCTGTCGCAACGCTTGGATTTTGTAACGGAATTGCTGAGTCATTCACCGGAGGGTGCTACAGGGATGACGGAAGAGTTCAGGATTATTGAGTCATCTGTCGGGCGGGAAAATGCACTCTCACGATGACGACACAGATATGTTGCCGTGAGATTAGTGACAAGAAATGTATTGTCGCATGTTTTCCCGGTGGGTCATGTGACCAACGTCACCTGATATTTGAATCGCTGCGCAGTTGACACCTCGGTTCATAGATGGCGCGTGTCTTTTGTTGCTAAGCGTCTTTGTTGTTAGGGCATGAGTGACATCTTGCGTCATGGGTCTGACCTTGCACCATCTCACGCGCACAAGGCGTGTGAGTTGCCGAATCTGTTTGTAGATGGCGCGCACCTGAATCCTTTTGCTGGCGTGAACTTTTACCGTTATCACGCGACATCTCTCGCTAATTTTAGCGCCAGCTTGGTTGATGGCGTCAACTCTGTCGCGCTCACGTCATCTCTCGATAATTTTATCGTCATCTGCAGCTGCTGAACGGAGCAGTGTGGGAAATGGACCGGAGCATGGTCGCATCCATACGCGCTAAAGACGAGACAGATATGATGTTTCATGTTTTTTATTATCATTCGCTCTTAGAACACGCACACTTATAAATACAGATACGGCTTTTAAAATCCCTCTACGCGACAAAGAAACCACTGGAAACACTTTACACAAAAATGTACAATATAAGCAATATAAAACACATCCGAGGGGAAAAAAATGGAATAACAGAGCAAAGTGCACGATACAATCCAAAAAAAAAATATTTACAAGGTCAGGGCGTGAGATGAGAAGAGAGATAGGATCCGGCTTTCGTACACTAGCGGATTATACAAAAATGTACACAAGAAGTGTCAAGACACACCGGTGGGAAACGCGAGCAATTCCGATACAGTCCAAAATATTTACAAGGCGTGTGATGAGGAGGCAGGTCGCTCGCTTCCTAAAACGCTCTTGTGGCCAAAAGGAAACGTCGTAATCCCGTCGCTGCAAATGTATCGCTTGTTATCGAACGGATTCAGAGCAATCTTTTCGACCGCGATGCTTTTGTTCTCGTTAAGTTTTCGAGCAATCAAATGTTGCGTCACTCTGTGCAAAGTTTTCGTCTCTAGAGCGTGCTTGTACAGCTCGTAGGTGAACTTGCGAGACTCGCATTTCCTTACACCCTTGGCTCTTACACAACACGTGTTGCTGCTTGTTTTGAAGCTGTATAGCTTTGGTTTTAAGCAACAAAAAGCCACTAAGTGAGTAGTGGGATATTCATTTTTTAACACACCGAGCCTCATTTTGTTTTCGGTTGAAAAGAGCTTGTGACTCTCTGGATATCCAGATGTATCCAAGCAAGCGTCTCGGAGTTGGAGCAGTTTGTCGTCTACGTCTGAACCGTGAAGGTGTAGGAAGAAGGAATCCGTGTCGCAGTAAAGAGCCCTCGCTGAGGGGATCGCACGACGAAGTTGATTATAAAAGAAGTCGTACATTAATATTTTTGATATCTCAAGAATCGAGAACCCTGCGTAGAGTGGTTGCTTGAGTTTGATCACTTTCGGAGCGAACTGGAAAATTACGACCTGCGAGCTAAGTGCTCGAAACTGCGTCAGGTTCGGCTTCTGAAGCATTTTCAGTATGTCGTCCTCTTTAACGCACAGTTTAATGTGTCCATGTTTACGTGCATTTTCGATCGTCTTGCCATATATGCTGTTCATGAACAGTTTGGAAAGATTCTTCTGGAAGGAGTTGGTTGCTTGCTGTCTCAGCTGGTGGTTAAAATCAATAAACTCCCTCAAGAACGCTCGCTGAGAGAATTTGAGGACTCGGTGAATTTTGGTGACCTCTAGTCCTAACTGGATGTACAGTTTCAAAATCCGGTAGTGCAAAACGTATTTCGTTTTGTCGTGAAGTGTGAGCAGCAGCTTCTTAGTGGACTCCTCTTTGGGCATTTCAAACTTGTCAATGAGACTTTTTTGATAGTCGGACAACCAATCGTAGGGAACGCTTTGCTTCACCGGGGCCAAGGGAAAGTCAGAATGAGTATCGTGCAAGTCGTGAGGATATCTGAGGTCTACCTCCAGAATGTAGCCCGTTGGAGCGTCATCTGGAACGTCATCAATGTTCAGGCAGGCAATCTCGTCTTTCGTCATCCACTCAAAGTCCGACACTGGCAGGGCTTCTCTCATTGTCGCCGCATACAGACCGTTTACGTCCAAGTCCAAGATTTGAGACGGTTCGTGCTGCGGGTTAAACGTATCCGTTCCCGGAACATTTGCGACAGCATGGCGGGTTGTGCATTGGGTAATCCCTCCTCGAATACCCTGTTCTATCATGAGATAGGTGTCAGGATCGTGAATTAGCTGCAGTCTTACTTTCGACTGTTTCAGCGCAGACGACAAGCTTAGGGACGGTAACGATACGAAATGTAAAGCCTCAATTTCGTACGTCTCCAGCGTCCAGCGTCTAAAGTTTTGGAAAACATCGGCCAGTAGGAGGCAGTCCGTCTTTAGGTAAAGGTCGCTGTATTCTCCAAGGTTCTTCAAACCAAAGGTATCGAAAACGACCTGTGCATGTTGGTAGTCCTCTTCACACACCCCGATCCCAGTCAACTTGTTAAAAAAGGCCTCTCGTGGCGGGAGGCTTTGACCGTCGTAACTCTCAAAGCTTGTAATGAAATTATAACAAAACACTCCTTTGCGGGCAAGGAGGTCGACGTGCTTGGGAAAGGACTGCCGAAGGCAACAAAAATGTTCTGTGCCCTTGGAGTGGAGATTTTGCACGAGCGTCTCTAGGCTTGCATTAAGAAATGCGAGGCTGTCAATAAAGCGAAGGTTGCCTATCTCTAACAATTTAAAATTCTGGCACGAGCTTCCGAGTACGTTAATATCCTTGGACTCGAACAAATTAAGCTTGCCTAGAAAGAAACTGAGGTCGTAGAAATGGTTATGCGCTATGAGTGGGACTGTATGTTTGTTGATTCGATGGTTTAGGTTACACTGGGAGCAAAGCGCCCGCCTATATACTCTCCCGTCATGTGGTCGTGGTCGCGAGTTTTCATTTTCTTGCTAAAGCTTTCGTTGCAAATGACACAGCGGGAAGAGTCTGCGTGGGAAGCCTCGTTTTCTTGAGTCATTTCAAGACACACTTCACTCGACCTGATCAATCGGGGTATTTTCTTCGCTAGAAAGTTGAGAATCAAAATGAATCTTTCTACGCAGTCGGGTCCGCGATAGAGGTATTCCTCAACAATGAACGAATCTTTTGAGCGGATGACGAGAAGACAGAAAGAGCTGGGGACGTGATTCTCGTAAACATTGCCCGTCGACTGAGTCGGTTCCAGAATCGCTTCAAAGTCGTAAACGCAATAAAAGGGGAACTCTTCCATGACATGCGTGCTCCGAAAGTACAGTTCGTCACCCTTGTTTGGGAAGACGGTTTTGCCCGGCTTCTTGTCCCTGCACATTGAGAGATGGTCAGATAGGGTTTCTTGTCTCTGAAACCCGGTTAGACACCTCTTACAACGAAAGCGTAGGCTTTTGGCATTTGAAAAAAGCCTCGCAAAGTTTGTAATGCCCACAAAATGGTTCTCAACAAGGAGAAGATCGACATGCTGCTCCAACTCGTCATCAACTACCTTCAGGGGGTAAACAAAGTTTTTCTCGCTGTCATAACCAAACACGTTCACTGAGACACAATTTTTACGCTCAAAAGCCCACACATCCTGTGGAAAGGTTACGGGGAAGGTTTTCGGAAACACATACTTGCACATATGTTCACGATACGAGGATGCTCTTCCTCTGTAAGCCCTGTTCGCAGGATGCAAAACGGCGAGCACCTCAAACACAAAGCACATATCCTTTTCAGATTCGCGAAGACACTCACTGACACTGACGAGGCATTGCTTTGAGGCAAGTTGCTTCGGCAGAGAAAAATGTCCGCAACCAACGGTCGGAGGAAGGAATCGTCCCAAACTAAGAGTACAAACTTTGATCCCGACAAGAAAGAATCCCGAGCCTTGTTCCTGATAATGCTCCAATCGGGCAGCTATTTCAGTGGAGACTCGCTGAATCGAACTACTGACATTACCGTCCACAAATGCGGTTTGGACCTGACTATGAAAAAAGTGCACAGTCACATCAATGTCGTCGTCAGGAAGGAGACGTCCGAGCTCGACGGTGAGTGTCACAAAAAAACGCAGCGGCAGACCAAAAGATCTGAGCACGTTTGACATATGCTCTGCAGGATGTCTAAAAAAGGTTGCCACATCGTACGCCTCTGTGTCTCTTTCGTGTAAGTGTAACTCGTACTGAGCCACATAATTACGAAGAGCGCACACTCTTTCGTAAAACGGAATGCATGGCGAGGGAGTCACATTGTGAACCAAGGCTAAATGAACTTGAAGCGAGTCTGCACTGGAATAATGCTGTCGGGCGTCGGGAAAGCACAGGTGACAGGTAACCATGATGGGGATGAGATAGATAGACGATATTCGTAGATATCCGACGATTAGCTGACGAGGGGGCTAGATGATCAGGGTCGTCTAGATGTTGCTGACCTTTTCAGAGATACCGAAACAAAAAAAAAAAATCCTATTAGCGAGGAGAACCCTAGGCTTTTAAACTGCTCACCTTGCTGTGCAAGAAGGGTGTGGTGGAGGACCGAGGTGATTTTTCTCCCTCTCGAGGACCAAATGCTGAAACAAAATGTCTTATTAGCAAGGAAAACGCGAGGTTTTTAGTCTGCTCACCTTGTAGCGCGAAGATCAGGAGAAAAACGATGCGTGACTCGGGTAGTTCGAGTGCGAAAAGCTGGAGTACGCCCAGGGAGTCGTAGGCCGTGCAATCACAGTAAATGGTGAAGTCGCAATGTTTAGCGCAGATTTTCCTGTAAGCAAGGACCGTAGGATGCGCACGTCCGCGCGGCGGGAGACTCGCGCGGCTTTTGCTTTACGATAAATGCTCAAACGCGTCGCAACAGTGCGGTGTGACGTCACTGATGAAGTCATCGTCATCGTCATCATCACTGATGACGTCATCAGTGACGTCACTGATGACGTCATCAGTGACGTCACGCGTCCCATAATGCACCGCGCGGTTACGCTGACGGCGACGCCGCTCAATCGGGAAACGCAACGTATTTAATTTGCATATAAAAAAATCACATTCCGAGCTCTCGATACACGTCCAAACACGTCTAGACTTGTTCCTGTCCGTTCGTTCGCTTTTGTTTTTGATTCTCGTGTTTTTTTGTGCTTTTTTTTATCGGATATTCTTCGTTGGGTAAACATTGTGATTTGTGTATACGTTCGGGCTTCGTTATAAACCGCAGTGTTGCGACGCGTTTGAGCATTTATCGTAAAGCAAAAGCCGCGCGAGTCTCCCGCCGCGCGGACGTGCGCATCCTACGGTCCTTGCTTACAGGAAAATCTGCGCTAAACATTGCGACTTCACCATTTACTGTGATTGCACGGCCTACGACTCCCTGGGCGTACTCCAGCTTTTCGCACTCGAACTACCCGAGTCACGCATCGTTTTTCTCCTGATCTTCGCGCTACAAGGTGAGCAGACTAAAAACCTCGCGTTTTCCTTGCTAATAAGACATTTTGTTTCAGCATTTGGTCCTCGAGAGGGAGAAAAATCACCTCGGTCCTCCACCACACCCTTCTTGCACAGCAAGGTGAGCAGTCTAAAAGCCTAGGGTTCTCCTCGCTAATAGGATTTTTTTTTTTTTTGTTTCGGTATCTCTGAAAAGGTCAGCGACATCTAGACGACCCGGATCATCTAGCCCCCTCGTCAGCTAATCGTCGGATATCTACGAATATCGTCTATCCATCTCATCCCCATCATGGTTACCTGTCACCTGTGCTTTCCCGACGACCGACAGCATTATTCCAGTGCAGACTCGCTTCAAGTTCATTTAGCCTTGGTTCACAATGTGACTCCCTCGCCATGCATTCCGTTTTACGAAAGAGTGTGCGCTCTTCGTAATTATGTGGCTCAGTACGAGTTACACTTACTTGAAAGAGACACAGAGGCGTACGATGTGGCAACCTTTTTTTAGACATCATGCAGAGCATATGTCAAACGTGCTCAGATCTTTTGGTCTGCCGCTGCGTTTTTTTGTGACACTCACCGTCGAGCTCGGACGTCTCCTTCCTGACGACGACATTGATGTGACTGTGCACTTTTTTCATAGTCAGGTCCAAACCGCATTTGTGGACGGTAATGTCAGTAGTTCGATTCAGCGAGTCTCCACTGAAATAGCTGCCCGATTGGAGCATTATCAGGAACAAGGCTCGGGATTCTTTCTTGTCGGGATCAAAGTTTGTACTCTTAGTTTGGGACGATTCCTTCCTCCAACCGTTGGTTGCGGACATTTTTCTCTGCCGAAGCAACTTGCCTCAAAGCAATGCCTCGTCAGTGTCAGTGAGTGTCTTCGCGAATCTGAATGGGATATGTGCTTTGTGTTTGCGGTGCTCGCCGTTTTGCATCCTGCGAACAGGGCTTACAGAGGAAGAGCATCCTCGTATCGTGAACATATGTGCAAGTATGTGTTTCCGAAAACCATCCCCGTAACCTTTCCACAGGATGTGTGGGCTTTTGAGCGTAAAAATTGTGTCTCAGTGAACGTGTTTGGTTATGACAGCGAGAAAAACTTTGTTTACCCCCTGAAGGTAGTTGATGACGAGTTGGAGCAGCATGTCGATCTTCTCCTTGTTGAGAACCATTTTGTGGGCATTACAAACTTTGCGAGGCTTTTTTCAAGTGCCAAAAGCCTATACGCTTTCGTTGTAAGAGGTGTCTAACCGGATTTCAGAGACAAGAAACCCTATCTGACCATCTCTCAATGTGCAGGGACAAGAAGCCGGGCAAAACCGTCTTCCCAAACAAGGGTGACGAACTGTACTTTCGGAGCACGCATGTCATGGAAGAGTTCCCCTTTTATTGCGTTTACGACTTTGAAGCGATTCTGGAACCGACTCAGTCGACGGGCAATGTTTACGAGAATCACGTCCCCAGCTCTTTCTGTCTTCTCGTCATCCGCTCAAAAGATTCGTTCATTGTTGAGGAATACCTCTATCGCGGACCCGACTGCGTAGAAAGATTCATTTTGATTCTCAACTTTCTAGCGAAGGAAATGCCCCGATTGATCAGGTCGAGTGAAGTGTCTCTTGAAATGACTCAAGAAAACGAGGCTTCCCACGCAGACTCTTCCCGCTGTGTCATTTGCAACGAAAGCTTTAGCAAGAAAATGAAAACTCGCGACCACGACCACATGACGGGAGAGTATAGGCGGGCGCTTTGCTCCCAGTGTAACCTAAACCATCGAATCAACAAACATACAGTTCCACTCATAGCGCATAACCATTCCTACGACCTCAGTTTCTTTCTAAGCAAGCTTAATTTGTTCGAGTCCAAGGATATTAACGTACTCGGAAGCTCGTGCCAGAATTTTAAATTGTTAGAGATAGGCAACCTTCGCTTTATTGACAGCCTCGCATTTCTTAATGCAAGCCTAGAGACGCTCGTGAAAAATCTCCACTCCAAGGGCACAGAACATTTTTGTTGCCTTCGGCAGTCCTTTCCAAAGCACGTCGACTTCCTTGCCCGCAAAGGAGTGTTTTGTTATAATTTCATTACAAGCTTTGAGAGTTACGACGGTCAAAGCCTCCCGCCACGAGAGGCCTTTTTTAACAAGTTGACTGGGATCGGGGTGTGTGAAGAGGACTACCAACATGCACAGGTCGTTTTCGATACCTTTGGTTTGAAGAACCTTGGAGAATACAGCGACCTTTACCTAAAGACGGACTGCCTCCTACTGGCCGATGTTTTCCAAAACTTTAGACGCTGGACGCTGGAGACGTACGAAATTGAGGCTTTACATTTCGTATCGTTACCGTCCCTAAGCTTGTCGTGTGCGCTGAAACAGTCGAAAGTAAGACTGCAGCTAATTCACGATCCTGACACCTATCTCATGATAGAACAGGGTATTCGCGGAGGGATTACCCAATGCACAACCCGCCATGCTGTCGCAAATGTTCCGGGAACGGATACGTTTAACCCGCAGCACGAACTGTCTCAGATCTTGGACTTGGACGTAAACGGTCTGTATGCGGTGACAATGAGAGAAGCCCTGCCAGTGTCGGACTTTGAGTGGATGACGAAAGACGAGATTGCCTGCCTGAACATTGATGACGTTCCAGATGACGCTCCGACGGGCTACATTCTGGAGGTAGACCTCAGATATCCTCACGACTTGCACGATACTCATTCTGACTTTCCCTTGGCCCCGGTGAAGCAAAGCGTTCCCTACGATTGGTTGTCCGACTATCAAAAAAGTCTCATTGACAAGTTTGAAATGCCCAAAGAGGAATCCTCTAAGAAGCTGCTGCTCACACTTCACGACAAAACGAAATACGTTTTGCACTACCGGATTTTGAAACTGTACATCCAGTTAGGACTAGAGGTCACCAAAATTCACCGAGTCCTCAAATTCTCTCAGCGAGCGTTCTTGAGGGAGTTTATTGATATTAACCACCAGCTGAGACAGCAAGCAACCAACTCCTTCCAGAAGAATCTTTCCAAACTGTTCATGAACAGCATATATGGCAAGACGATCGAAAATGCACGTAAACATGGACACATTAAACTGTGCGTTAAAGAGGACGACATACTGAAAATGCTTCAGAAGCCGAACCTGACGCAGTTTCGAGCACTTAGCTCGCAGGTCGTAATTTTCCAGTTCGCTCCGAAAGTGATCAAACTCAAGCAACCACTCTACGCAGGGTTCTCGATTCTTGAGATATCAAAAATATTAATGTACGACTTCTTTTATAATCAACTTCGTCGTGCGATCCCCTCAGCGAGGGCTCTTTACTGCGACATGGATTCCTTCTTCCTACACCTTCACGGTTCAGACGTAGACGACAAACTGCTCAAACTCCGAGACGCTTGCTTGGATACATCTGGATATCCAGAGAGTCACAAGCTCTTTTCAACCGAAAACAAAATGAGGCTCGGTGTGTTAAAAAATAAATATCCCACTACTCCCTTAGTGGCTTTTTGTTGCTTAAGACCAAAGCTATACAGCTTCAAAACAAGCAGCAACACGTGTTGCGTAAGAGCCAAGGGAGTAAGGAAATGCGAGTCTCGCAAGTTCACCTACGAGCTGTACAAGCACGCTCTAGAGACGAAAACTTTGCACAGAGTGACGCAACATTTGATTGCTCGAAAACTTAACGAGAACAAAAGCATCGCGGTCGAAAAGATTGCTCTGAATCCGTTCGATAACAAGCGATACATTTGCAGCGACGGGATTACGACGTTTCCTTTTGGCCACAAGAGCGTTTTAGGAAGCGAGCGACCTGCCTCCTCATCACACGCCTTGTAAATATTTTGGACTGTATCGGAATTGCTCGCGTTTCCCACCGGTGTGTCTTGAAACTTCTTGTGTACATTTTTGTATAATCCGCTAGTGTACGAAAGCCGGATCCTATCTCTCTTCTCGACTCACGCCCTGACCTTGTAAATATTTTTTTTGGGATTGTATCGTGCGCTTTGCTCTGTTATTCCATATTTTATTTTATTTTTTTCCTTCGGATGTGTTTTATATTGCTTGTATTGTACATTTTTGTGTAAAGTGTTTCCAGTGGTTTCTTTGTCGCGTAGAGTGATTTTAAAAGCCGTATCTGTATTTATAAGTGTGCGTGTTCTAAGAGCGAATGATAATAAAAAACATGAAACATCATATCTGTCTCGTCTTTAGCGCGTATGGATGCGACCATGCTCCGGTCCATTTCCCACACTGCTCCGTTCAGCAGCTGCAGATGACGATAAAATTATCGAGAGATGACGTGAGCGCGACAGAGTTGACGCCATCAACCAAGCTGGCGCTAAAATTAGCGAGAGATGTCGCGTGATAACGGTAAAAGTTCACGCCAGCAAAAGGATTCAGGTGCGCGCCATCTACAAACAGATTCGGCAACTCACACGCCTTGCGCGCACGCGAAAATACGAATGAGCACACCTTAGGAAGACGCGCAATTCAACTATTCAGCAACAGATGGCGCAAGGTCAGACCCATGACGCAAGATGTCACTCATGCCCTAACAACAAAGACGCTTAGCAACAAAAGACAAGCGCCATCTATGAACCGAGGTGTCAACTGCGCAGCGATTCAAATATCAGGTGACGTTGGTCACATGACCCACCGGGAAAACATGCGACAATACATTTCTCGTCACTAATCTCACGGCGACATATCTGTGTCGTCATCGTGAGAGTGCATTTTCCCGCCCGACAGATGACTCAATAATCCTGAACTCTTCCGTCATCCCTGTAGCACCCTCCGGTGAATGACTCAGCAATTCCGTTACAAAATCCAAGCGTTGCGACAGCAACGTGATCTGAATTGCGCGCTCGCCGTACGAAATACTAGGACGAATGAAGTCGTCCAAGAAGCATTGTGTTCATAGCTGATTCCATTTTCGAACGTCGTCGAAAGCGCACGCGGAATCATGAGCTCCGCCGGAGCTGAGCAAGCGTCCCTGCTTGGACGCGGTGATAGGGCTTTGGATCTTCCTGCTGATTATCGGTTTATTCTGCCGACGCTACCGGCGAATGACTCTTCGAAATGCACGGCATTTCTGCACGCTGACATCGGAGTGCGGCCCTACCGCATTGAAGATTTCAAGGAATCTTTGCGGCAACTTGGCGTCCTGAGCGACGTGACCGGTATGGGAGTGTTCCAGATGGGGCACGTTTGGATTGTCCGACTCAAGTCGACTGCTGCGAAGGAGAAACTGATGATGTCTGGCAAGTTCAAGGTGAAAGGAGGTTGGTGTGTGCCGATGGATCCTGATCGACGAGAGGTCCGACTCAAGCTTCACTGGGTGCTTTTCGGCGTGCCCAACGACGCCCTGAAAAGGGCACTGGAGGAGTTCGGCGTGGTGAGAGAGATAATCCGAGAAAAGTGGCACATCGACGAATTTGACGGCGTTGAGTCATCGACCCGGGTGGCACGGCTGTCACTGAAAGAAGGCATGACACTGGAAAGCCTGCCTCACCAGCTTCGGTTCACCGGAGGCCCTGTACTCGTGGTTGTTCCAGGACGTGCACCACTGTGCCTTCGGTGCAAACGGTCTGGACACATTCGCCGTGATTGTAGGGCGCCCCGCTGTAGTGAGTGCCGTGGATATGGTCACGAACGCCAAGACTGCGTTCGATCCTACGCTCGTGTCGCTGGAGGACGCCAGGCCGAGGAAGACACGAACGAGCTTGTGATGGACGAACAAGAGGCGGAACAGGCGGCGGCGCCCTCAACGCAAGCGTCTGTAGCGTCGGCGACTTCAAAGGCAACAGTAATCGCTAGCAAGGAATGCGAAGGGAATCATGAAGAAGAAAAAGAGCCTTTTGTGGTCACAGTGCCAGCCGAGACGCGGACCGCGAAGCTCCAGGACACCACGGGGGAATTCGCACACTCAGCAGGTTCGGATGCAGCTACAGTAGAGGCAGCAGCGGAGAAAACGGCCACGTGCAAGGAAAAGGAAGTGGCGCCGGAGAACAGCCCCAGCGAGGAAGTGCCCCTGGACGCGATCACTTCGAAGCGGCGACTAGAGGACCTGGGTGCAAGCAGTGCTGCCGCCAGCGAGCAGGCACTGCGACGCCTGGAATATCAGTGGAAGGTCGCCGGGAAAAAAGGACGCTATACTACACGCAGCCGCTCGCCTTCGAGGGCTCGGGAAGACCGGCTGTCACAGTAAGCTGGTTCCCCGCTACCTCCCTGATCGGCAAGTGTCGGTTAGTTGGCGCAAGGTCATAAGCCCCTAATTTTTTTGAGGCCATGAAACAGCTCGAGGTCGCACTGCGTATAGCTACCCTGAACGTAAGAGGACTGTCTGCAAGGCGAAGGCAGTGCCAGCTCAGAAGGTTGTTCTTGGAAAACGACCTCGACGTGATAGCGGTCCAGGAAACCAAAATTGAGAGCGAGGAGCAGACCGAGCAGATGGTGCGCCAATTTGAGTCGCGATACGATGTATGCGTAAGCCATGCGGTAGGGAGATCGGGAGGTGTTGGCATCTTTTTGAAAAATTCTTTAGGTATTATTGTTGAAACTGTTGCATCGCGTGAAGATGGGAGAGTTGTGTATTGTGATGTTTGCTTTTCTGATCAAAAGTTTCGTATAATCTGTATCTACGCACCAACCGTAGAGACGGAACGATGCCATTTTTTTGAAAGTATAGCGGAATATTTAAAGTGCGAAGGACTGCTTGTGGTGGTGGGGGATTTTAACAGTACATGTGCTCCGGAAGACAGGACCCCTCATGGGCGCCGGAGGGATAGCAGTGGCGATGTCTGGAATGAACTGGTAAATGAGTATTACTTGGAGGACGTGGCGCATTGCGGAGAGGGCACGAAGGGCGTGCAGTTCACACATTTCCAAGGAAGCAGCCACGCACGGCTAGACAGAGCATACGTGTCAGCTGAGCTTGCTCCGCTGTGTGAACACTATAGTGTCGAGCAGGTGTGCTTTAGCGACCACTGCCTCGTGACTTTCGGGTTAGGATCAAAAAGAAAAGACCGACACCAATTTAATTGGCACAACTGGAAAATGAACTACAAGCTCCTCGATGACGAGGTGTTTAACGACAAGATAAATGCAAGGATTGAAAATTTAGGGAACATCTGCGGGAGCGAAATGACCGGAGAATGGGGAGAATTTAAACGAGCAGTTAAAATGGACGCCATAGAAAGATCAACCACTTTAAGTACGAGAAAGAAAAAGAGGAAAAGCAGCTGCGCTCAACTTTAAAGAAGCTTGTTCTAGAGGAGTGTAAATCCCCAGGGTTATTTATAGATGACATTAATAAAATAAAAAGCAAGCTACAGCTCATAGATACTGAGCACTACAGAGGTGCGATAATACGTGCCCGGGCAGAAAAGTTTCTTGCGGGTGAAGCACCAACAAAACGAGCGTTAGCCACAGAAAAGAGATACGCACGCGCCAACGAAATAACTGAAATTGATTATCAGGGTACCACGACGTGTGACTCTAGCATAATTGAGAGAGCCTTTCTTGAATTCTACGAAAGCTTACTGAGTCACAAAGTCCCAAAAGAAGAAGGTTTCACAGAAAATTTTTTGCCCTTTCTGCCAAAGATAGGTAGTGAAATAAAAGAATGGCTAGAACAGCCGATAGGTGTGTCCGAAGTAGAAAGAGCCATTGATGAATTGCAAAGCGGAAAATCACCGGGCCCTGATGGTTTGGGTGCTGCCTTTTATAAAAAGTATAAAAAAGAATTAGCTTGTATTTTGTTACAAGTGTATCGCGAATGTTATGAAAACGAAGTTTTCCCGCCTTCGTTTTTATTTACCCACACAGTCCTTATCCCCAAAAGTGAAGACACTATTAAACTCGTTAATGTAGCAAATTACCGGCCGATTACACTAGCCAATACGGACTATAAGATTCTAATGAAAATCCTTGCGAGAAGAATGCATCGGTTATTGGAAATGTGGTGGGAGAACATCAAACGTGCGGTATCAAGTCACGAACGATTATGAGTATTCATGTTGCGCGTAGTGTGTTGGAACTATGTGATGCTGATTACCGGAAAGTTGCCCTGTTGCAAGTCGATCTTGAAAAAGCTTTTGATCGAGTGTCCCATGATGTTCTTTTTTGCATTCTAAACCATGTTGGCGTGGGTAAAATTATTTTTGATGAAGTAAAGATGGCCTATAGTAACTGTATGACTAGTCTTGTAATTAACAAACAAGTAACTAAACGTATTTCTGTGTTATCCTCTGTTCGGCAGGGGTGCCCACTTTCCCCGTTGTTGTTCGCTATATTTCTTGAGCCCTACTGCCTAAGTGTCAAAAAGAGTGAGAACATACGTGGTTTTTCTTTAAATGAGTGTGATGTTAAAATATTAGCGTACGCAGATGATGTTGCGATTTTTTGTAGTGACAGAGAGAGCGTCTCAGCGGCTGTTCAACTCACGAGATCATACTGCGCCCAAACAGCCTGTGCTGTGAACTGGGCGAAATGCTTGGGGATCTGGCACGGCCACTGGGACGTGGCTCCGCGTGTGTTTGAATCTATTCAGTGGTCCAAAGAGCTCGGTGTATACTTGGGAGTGCCTTTGAACAATTACCGTGAATCAACGAGCTCTGGCGTAGCAAAACAGAAGAAATGAGTCTTAAAGCTGCAAAGTGGGGTGGCAAGGATTTTTCTATCTTCGCACGGGCAACGGTGTGTAATTTATTTTTTGTTGCAAAGATTTGGTACCTGTTACAGGTTCTGCACTGCTCTCGTGTGCATTTGCAACGCATGCACCGTGTGATGGCCGTGTACATATGGAAGTCTACGTGGGAAAGAACTAGACGAGATAACCTTTTTCGCCGCGTGAAGTCGGGTGGACTGAGTTTGTCGCATTTGTTCATACGACAGCTGGTTTCGCGGTTTATTTTTTTACGAGACCAGGGTGACCCGTTTCTGAGAACTGTCATCCAAGTACGGTTGTTCAGAGAGTTACCCGAGTTCATTGTTTCGACGTGTGACACATGTGAATGCAAAGTAACGGGCTTCCTTAGAGAGGTTGTTTGTGCATACCAATTTCTTAGTGTGCGATTTTCAAGAGAGTACTTAATCACTGTTACACGAAAGCGTCTGACGCGAGATCTGGTTGAATGCCTGTTTCCCGTCCCACTGTATCGATCTTTGTTCTTTGACAGTACTGACCGTGATGTGCTTTCCCGCGTGAAAAGAATGCTAGTTCCCGGATCTGTGAATACCTTTTATTTTTAACTACATACCAACACGCTGCCAGTAAAGACATGGTTAGCGAAAAAGGGCATGTTCGTACCATGGGGCGAGGATAGTTTGTTGTGCAAGAAACCGGAGACCTTGGAGCACGTGTTCCTGGACTGCTGGGATGCTATCCTGTTCTGGGACGTGCTCCAACGCACTCTCAAAAAAGACCTACCGCTCACGGCTCGTGGGATACGTTTTTTGTCTGTGGAGGGGACGCCTTTCCCATACGACCTCGTATTTTACTGGGCCTGCATGCTATTTGGAGAAGTAGGATGGCAGTTCGTCATGCGAATTTAGATGCCCGTCCCGTACGGTATTATTTCATTGAAAATGTAAACTTGATAACAGCTGTGTACCAGAAAGTATGTTCGGAACTGGAGTGGTTGCCTGCCTTTTTGAAGCTGTCAATGATCAGAGAATTTTAACAATTCTCACCGCCTCTCAAAACCTTACAGGCGGCGTTTTATCGCCGTCTTCACTAACATCGTCAATATTTTATTGTACATGTTCAAGTGAAATGTATTGTACATTATGAATCTTTGTTCAATGTGAAACTCTTGCAATAAAGAAAAAAAAATTGTGTTCATAGCTCAGACGGTAGAGTGTTGGGCTTCTGATCAGAAGGTAGCGAGGTCGAGTCCCCGTCGCCCGCGAAGCCTTTTCTATCGAATAAAAGGGGCATTTACCGCGCAGCGATTCAAATTCAAAACACGTGTCCGTCATGTGACCGGAGCGCAGCGCCCTCTGTTGGATGCAGCACGAACCCTGTGTGACATCATGTGAGCGCCCTCTTTCGGATGCAGCACAAACCCTGTGCGACATCACGTGAGCGCCCTCTGTCGAACGAAGTTCGGACCCTGTGTGATATCATGTGGTTGTTATCAGATGATGACCGCAGCTGTCAACACCTGGTCAACCACACTTGTGGTTTGAGGTTTGTGGTTTGAGGTCTGCGGTTTGAGGTACGTGACCTCACCGCCCACCTCATGGGCGGGACCCGGGCGAGCTCCGATTGGTCCCTAGCCAACGCCCATGCATTGTCATTGGTCCCTGCCCATGCATTGTCATTGGTCGATACACGATGGAACAGGAAATAAACAAGGGGGGCTGGCCCCGCCCCCTTGTTTACCTCTGTTTCATTGGGTATCAACTAATACTACTTAATTGGCTCACGAGGGCATAGCCTTCGGCCTTTGCTAAAAAATGTTGACACGGAGTGTAGCAAAAAAGAAACGCTAGTTGAAACGGTCAAAGCGCTACATGTTCAATTAATCGTAAAAGATGAAGCAATAAAACCAAAAACGCAGCATTTGCCGTCGCCGAGAGATACAATGGGCACTGACCAATAAAAGAAATATGTGGCGCCATCTATCTTATTTGGTGGCAACTAAAGTCATCAACCACAACGCGAGCCCCGAGAAGGCGGCCACACTAGTTCATTCAGAGACTATCGGCCTTAATGCAGTTCTAGGCCGTTATGCCCTATTCGGCCTCAAAGCCACTCCCGGCCCTTCCGCTCCTCTCGGCCGTAATGCACGCTCGGCCGTAATGCGACTATCGGCCGAAATGACAGTGACCCATCGCGAGGGGGGCCCTTTGTCCCATTCTTACCGGATTAGGAAGAAAAAAAACGCGGTTAGAGAACGCCTCTGTTGCAGATTGGAAAGAATTTGACGCTCACCAGAAAATTTACGACGAGAAACTAGAACTACACGAGCGGAACGAGGCAAACGACAGACAGAAGCCGTTCGAGACACTTCTGTGTAATGATGTATATTCGATTGATTTATTAGTGTAAATACAGTTTGTGTTTTGTTTTTGCGTTAATCGCCTGATTTAAAATACGACGCCCACATGACCTCTTCGATTCTGAAACAGCCTCATTTCACTGCCTGATACTTTGGATTCATTTGGTTCGGTTCTTCGGCTATTTTGCGTTCCGAGATTTTTCGTACGATACGATTTCCAAATAGCATGTAGACTGTTCATATCGTCATTACAAAAAAAAAAAACGAAATATGCCGTATCATCATTATAAAACGAAATATGCCATGTGTCGTGTCGTAATGCTGCGAAATAATCTACCACAAGTCAGAATGGCGTTGCGTACTAAATAGCGGCCCTAAGAGCTTACTTTTCATGAAGCAGTGC
Source organism: Ixodes persulcatus (assembly GCA_013358835.2). Classification (NCBI taxonomy): domain Eukaryota; kingdom Metazoa; phylum Arthropoda; class Arachnida; order Ixodida; family Ixodidae; genus Ixodes; species Ixodes persulcatus. Next base: position 88,731 of record JABSTQ010006797.1, read on the forward strand.
TTTGAAAAATAAAGCTACTCACTCTAAAAAGTGTCTGATCTCCTTGTGCGCAAAAAAAAAAAACGAAATGAACCAGTTCACGATACCGTCAGCAGCCATTAGAGTCACAACTTTTTTTTATACTTGGGAGAAGAGCGTGTTGGTTCAAGTGATGGATAAAGAAACAATAAACAATTAACACTAAGACAACACAACCACATCTTTTTTTTTTTCTAGAGCACCGGATTTCAACGGTCACCCCAATTTCTAAATCGGTGCGCGATGTCTAAATGGCACGGAATCAGAACTTTGTTGTACTGCCGAAGTGCCAAAAAATCAATAACCACAAGTTTAGATAGTGTTGCGTCTTTTATACCTACTGTTCAAAGTGTAGTTCTAGTGTCACAAAGCTATGCTTTAAAAAATTATTAAAACAATAACTTCCATAATTACGTGTTCCGATTCGTTCCCATAGTGACCTGACGAGATCATTTCTTTGCCTAGCCGTTTCGGAAACGGTATAGTATTGGCTGATAGTATATTACACGATAATTTTTGCCTTATTCTTGCAAGGCAAAAATTATCTTGCCTACAGTGCCAGAGTGCCTATATTTTTATTCGTGCGATCCTAATCTCCCGGGGACAAAACCGCACTACCCGTGACGTTACGGCGGGGATAGAGCAACCAATCATTACACTGGTTTCAAGCTCGTTCTCGCGGCTAATAGAGGCACCATATTAGCGCGGACGGCTTCCAACTTCGCTCTCAGTCGGCGTTGAAGTTTCCACAAACCTGCGAGTTGTTACAAAGAAAGGGTGACGAAACGACGAACATTGTATGCTCCCACTTTGCGCTGGGGATAACGCAACTCTCAAAGAGAACAGACCCATCTCGCGAGGCAGTTTGACTACGCCACCGCTGCTGCAATGCATCGAGGAAGCTTTAGTATTTCAGCACGTGCCCGAACGTCGCTGGAACTCTGCGCGTGAAAAGCACGTAACGGCACGAGCCGTCTCAGACACTGCCACCTGCTTCTTGTGAACTAAACTTTTGTCGGCTTCACGCATGCGCGAACGCTTGGTGAGGTCGGTTTTTTAGAGGGGTCCACTGGTTAGTGGCTAGGGTAGGCATCGTTATATGGCATATCGAGGATCTGGACCTTCTTTGTGTTTAGTGCCAATTGCTCTTTAGGGGGAAAAATAAAGGGGGAGGGTCACAAACCTGTGCCCGAGTTGTCGTCAAGCAAAGCAATAATCGGAAAAATAACCCCGAAGGAAAAAAAAAAGACAAACGCGTAGGTTCCAGGACATTTCATCGAACGCCGTTTCATCGAAAAAGTGGTCGTCCCGTACCGAAACGTTCATTTACAACAATTGGCCGGTATTTTTAAACAAAAAATCCTAATAGCCGGCCAAAAAACGTTGCTAACAAAACAAAACGAAAAATTCGGGGCTAGTGGACGGGGAGGTGGCGGAACCCGAATCCATCCGCTTGCGTACACCGCACGCAGGCTTTTCCTCCGTCGTGCCATCCAGGCTTCTGTCGTACGAGAGGACAATGAGAAATTATCAAAGTTTATTGCAGAAACCTATGACGCATTCAATGAAACGGCGTTCGATGAAATGTCCGGTGTAGGTGCGTGTGACCTTCTAGCGCGCAACAGAACCTTAGGTGTCTCACTTTGTGAAAATGTGATGGCTGAAAACCAGCATCGTCTTTCAGGCCCGTGCGATATTCTGCGGTTCCGATATAAAAAAGGTTCAGATCCAGGCCGAAGTCACAAATCTCGGCAAATAGTTAATAGAAGAAAATCTCACCGCAAGACCGACCGACGTGGAGAAAAGCTCATCGGAATCTTGATGAATGCGGTGGAAACTCACCTACGCTGTTCGTTTTCGGAAATGGCATTATTTTGGTATATGGATAATAAAAACATTATTTTCCGTATTTTTTTCATTTGTTGTAACTTATGACTTTTGGTGTGATGGGTCCTGCCACAATTTGGGGGCTCTCTGTGGTCGTCGGGTGCAATGAAGAGGTCACTTCGTTGCTGTTCATAGAACTCAACGTTGAGGCAATGTCTTTATAGAAAAAAAAGACGTGTCTATCCCTTTGTTAATTGTTACCATTCTGCAAAACTGTGGACTTCTGCTTCTTCATTCCTATTGGTGTCTGCAATATACGAATCTTGTAAATATCTCTCCGTTTATACCTCTCCGCAAATGCTAAATTTAAAAGCGTGATCGTGTAATTCATGAGTGGGTTTATCTCGGCATCTGTCAGAATTTCGGCGAACTTTTCTTTGGTGAGCTTTTCTCCCGTGATGTTGCGCTGTTCTCCGGCGGAGAAAAGCACACCGGAAATCCGGTGGATGCGGAGAAGAGCTCACCAGACTTCGGATAGATGCGGAGAAAAGCTCACATTTACAAACCGTTTTAACCCTATTTCTTCACAGCTCTCGATATTTTATCGAACTCTGTTCTATCAAAGTCATTTAAATGAACGCCATGTAATCAAATCCAATTTCATCGAAGCCGTTTCGTAGAACACCATTTTATCGAACATCATGATGGTTTCTGGCCAGATCGTTTCTCGTTTTTGTAAATAGTGTTTTTTTCTTTGCATCCAAAGGATAAAGATAATGTCACGAATGACAAATGCGAGGCGGTGAATAACTGAAGAAACTAAACGTTTAATGGGGCGAACAAAATAGAAGGTTGGTGTCGCAGGCGTCGATGTCGACGAAACAGCAGGATCGGGACTGACGCGGCTCTCCACGGGGAGCTCCTTATGTACACGCGTGGGCTTCTGGAACAATCGGCGTAGAAAGTTTGGCGCCTAGAACATTCTAACCTCGAATAAGCAGCAGGGTTCTCGAAATTACCAGAACGCGACATTACAGAAACAATAAGAAGGTGAATCCGAGGCCAGGCATCGAAGATAAGCACGGTAACCGTTAGGCCACGGGCGCGCTGCCTACTTGGCTAGCTGCTCACGCGGCAGTATTATGTTCCGTTTTTCTTTTGCTTTGTAGTAAACAATGACCTCTTTCGGTTATGTGGCGTAAGACGAACTTGATACTTTTTGGGAGGTCAGGAGTCGTCGGGTGCCGAGACGGAGGTCACATTGTTGCTTTTCGTAGTACTCAACATTGAGGCAATGTCCTGTCTTCATGTAAAAGTTAACAGAAAAAAAAAAAGCGTTCCCCACTTTTCTTACATGTTCACATTCCGCAAAACTGTGGATTCGTCTTCCTCTTCCCCATTTTTCTTAGAAGGTAAGCTATTCTTCTGGGGCTGAACGAGAACACTTGGTTTTACAAATATACGAACACGCAAAAGCGCAGCATGAGCGCTGAGCAAAGTGCGGACGTGAGTTTTAAATATAAACACCGCAGTGCAAACAATAATAAAATATTTCGTAACTGAGTTTTTCTCCGCATTTGTCGGTTTTACAGTGAGCATTTCACTAGTGAGCTTTTCTCCGCCGCCCGTTCTCCGGTGAGATATTTTGTCTGCCGCCCAACAGTAACAGCCGACCAAGGGCTCATCGCAGCCAAGACAGTACAATCGACGAACACCATAAAAAAGGATGTGCGTGTTCTTGTCTAATACATTCGCCTCTATTTCATAAAATACTGAATCAAGATTGTGTTGGTTCGGGTCAAACAAAGAATCTTCAGCGCGACTTTCACAATTTCCAAATAGCAACGTGTCACGCCTACTACCAAAAAGCTTGTTCTGTTTTTAGCTTCACTGAAATTTTTTTCGCAATGTTTGTTTTATTTCGGTAGAAATCCGCCTCCACAAGGTGGTATGCAGAGCGAATGTCGAACTTAAAACAAAATCGACGAACTCACGTATGGTTCTTCCACATTTAAAATAAGTAAACATTTTAAATGCATCTCTGCAGAACATTTGAAATCGCCAGATCAAATCACCTATCCAACTTCGAACACAAAGAAGTGGTAAGACAATATCTACTCTTTGACGCTTCGGTTGCTTTTGTCTACCTGCATTTGCTAACTTCAGGCCTCACGCAAGGACGGCTTGAAGCGTGAAATCTTCCACTCCCAATTTCTTCACCAAAAATGCCAACAAAGAATGGAACATCCTCCCAATGACGCGCTCCGGAGATTGAAAACTAATGACTCTCACCCACCCGCTAAACATCTCCGCCGAAAAAAAAAAAAAAAGGAAAGAAACTTCTAACTTTCATTTGTGCGACCCCAAAACACCAACAAAGAACCGAACATCCTCCCAAGGACGCGCTCGGGCGATGTACAATCTATTACTCACTAACGCGATAACCCGCAAAATATCTCCGCCCCAAACAAAAAAAAAAAAAAAAACAAATTATCTCTTTTGAGAGGCACCTTTCCTCAAAATCCCGACTGTCAACCCGACGACCTTGAATATGCAAGTAGTCCGGGGCGCAATAACACATTGCGCAATTTCAAGAGCAAGTTTTTCGGACAGACTCATAGATGGCGCCAGGTGACAGCTGGATTTTTTGACGTTTTGATAGGCTACAAACTTATTTAAAATTTGTTACAATGAGAATCTCTGGAAAAAAGATCTTGTAAGAGATATATTCAAAAAGTCCTGGTCTTGAATATTGTCGAGCCTAAATTTGTATTTTGGCCCCGGTTTATTTTTAAATGTTTACGAAGAACGGAACGAAAAAAAAGGCTTTTTCAAGCATCTTTAAGTTCCCGTAAAAACTTTTAAGTTTAGAAATCGGGAAATGTAGCGCCGCAATATTACTCAGTTTGCCATTATCTTTCTAATAAAACCATTTCCAAGTCAATCCGTTCGGTGGTTCTCGAGAAAAAAATACTAAAAAGTTGCCATTGGAATTGCATAGGGCTCGGTAGCTGCGATATCCTCTTAAAGGGGCCCTGCAATCATATTTAAGCGTCTACCTTTTTTGCGGTTTCCACGTCTCTTGGGGTTCGGGCAAGCCAGCGGGCACGGAGAGAGTGACTAAATATCAGTGCGTCATATTTAAACCGGACGACGCGGAAACCTCCTCCACCGACGAGGGCGGCCAGCGGTACCGAAAGCGCGCGAAATGTGACGTTTTTGGTCCTGGGCTTACTACTGGTCAGAGCCGCTAAAAGCTTTTTTTTTTTAGTCGAGATACAAAATATAAGTGTCGCGAACCGTTTCAATTATGGATGAAAGTAGTTTTTGTTCAGTATTTTAGATCAGAAAAGAAACAAATGCAGTTTATAAAGTACGAAACAAGAAATGACCCGTCGACATACCTGCCACCAAGCGGCGGAAAAAGCGGCGCATATTAGAAAGGGCTAGTGGGATGAGGCGCCGACGAACGACGAGCGTAGAAAGGTCTCGGAGCGTAGAAAGGCCATTTGGCGGTATGGCAGCGCGAGTGGCTCCCGTTCTGTACTGATTTTTACCCCGTGTTTGCTGTCATTTGCGGCCAATGAAGTGTTATGCCAAAATAGTCTTTAATCGCGCAGCAAATGCAATGCGAGCCGCCCTGGCCGCCCGCTTCATACAGCCTATCCAACACACGCTTTAGTGGCGCCCTCTCGAGCCGTCGACACGGAGTGCGGCAGCCGTGAGCGCTCGATGAGCTCACTATCTCTCCTCCAGTTCACGGCCACTCAAGCCAGGACCTACGACGTCATGAAGGAGGTTATTTTTTGCTTGTTTTTGTAATTCTAATTTGCCTATAACTTTTAAAATAAAGTGAATTTTGCGAAAAGAAAAGTTTCATTAAGTTACTACGTTCAGTGCGCTTAGTTCGGTGCAAATTAAAAACCAGTAAAAAGTCATTGCAGGGCCCCTTTAAAGGACACATGCAAAGGAAAAAAACATTTTTTTTAAACAGTCTAGATAAAAAAAGAATGTTATAAAATAAATTTACAACGAAAAAAAGAAAAATTTTAGAGCTATATTTACGGCGCAAAACGAATTTGTAGTTGGCGCCCGCGGGTGCCGCCACTGGTCACGTGGTAGGCCCGCGCGCCACCGCGCTCCGTCGCCGGCGCCGCAAAGTACCCCGCCGCCGCACGCTAAGCGTAGTGCGAACGCCGCTTCAACGCGTTTCTCCACGCCGCCGTCGCCGCCGCCGCACAAGTTCGCCTGCTTCGGGGCGCCGCCGCCATTATCTGACCGGCGCACAGGTCTCTCACGTCTGCTTGCGCTTTTTCACGAGCTTCCTTTGGGATCTAAAAGTTACTTGTTATTCTTTGTTTTTTGTTGCACTTCAAACGAAGATGAATAAGTAACTTTTCGAGACCATAGGAAGCTTTCGAAAGATTGCAAGTACCACGTGACAAATAAGGGCCAGTCACGTGATAAATATGGGCCACTTTTCCGCGGCGCCCGCGGGCGCCGTGAATATAGCTCTAAAAATTTTGATTTTTCGTTGTAAATTCGTTTTATGACTTCCTTTTCCCAAACCGGCTGTTTAAAAACAAAGTTTTTTTTTTCTTTGCATGTGTCCTTTAAGGTACGGTATGCGCTCTTGTGGTTCCGACCAAGATCGCTTTAAACAAGTACCTTGTGGCCAGAGGCTACATTTAGGGGCTAAGCCCACTAAATCGTGCCGGATACGCGACGTCTGGTGCGCATAGATTGGAATCCTGAAAACCACAGAGTTTTCGTTTTCACTTTATCAGTGGCAGTGTGTAATGCTCCGTGGAGTCCAGTTTGACGCGATGGGCATGACCTGTTCGTATCTGGTTGTAGAGTCGTGAGGTTGATTCAGTTTCATTGTGCGCACAGTTGGTTCCGGATCCTCACACCGCCATATCGAGGGTTGAGCTTTGCGGCGGGAGTCACTCTTTCATTTCGTTTTCTCCGTCTCCGGAGGAGCGGCGGCCAGGGCGCGCTTTGCGCTGCTGCCGGAAACAGTACGGTTCTCAGCCGTGTTTGGGTTCGCGTTGGGACGCGAGGGCGTAGAGAGCGTAATTGGTCGTGGAGAGACCTGGGTTAGAGTGAAATTATAAATTTAGGGGAGAAAAGACAGCTAGGTGGGGAAAGAGCTGTGCTCGTGCAGTGAAGAGCTGCACGAGGGGAGTGGCGGTCTTGCGAGGATGTGACGAGTTGTTCATAGTTTTATCCTGTACAAATGCGCGGTTGGCCCGGGAAAACGTACGGTTCACGTCGGCGGGTACGTGCCCGGGAAGCCTAGAAATTATGGCAGCGGCATGGCCGTCGGCGGCCTATAACTGTTGTGCGTTGGGTCAGCCCGTCGCTGTACAAACTGCAGCCTTTGCATGAATGGGTAGCGGGTGTTGGAATCCAGCGGTAAATGCGGTAGACACTTCGACGCTGCGGAAACTGTTCATGCAGAGCAAATATAGTTTATTAGCTCGTCCACTTCCAAGACCGGCCGGTTAGATTTGGCATTTCGGTGTCGCGCTCGTTGCGCGGAAGTTGAAAGGTGTGCGTGTGGGATATTTACATTGTTCGAACCCTACCTGTCCTCACAGTCGCAAGAAGACTTTTCAGTTATGCGGCGTGTTGACTTGGTTGGGGGCGAGCTTTGTGCGCAACCTACTACGTTTGTATGTGGACACGTTGCTCGGGTCGAGAACGTCGAAGAGTCGCGAGACGCGTTGACGGCGTACTTTTCTTGCTCAATCCGGCCAGCCTTGACATCAGCTGGAAGACTTTTTAGTTATGCGGTGTCGGGGTTTGGCCGGGGGAGAACTCTAACGTGCGTCGATGCGCTTGTCGCGGTTGTCGAGCCCGTGCTGGGTTCGGTGCGGACCGCCGTCACCGCCGAGCAGTGGAGCTGTAACATCCGGTACATGCCCAGGCGTTACGGACATAGCTGTGTAAATAGGCTGTCCAATGAGATCTGCTGTTCGCACGATCTAGGTACTGTTCCCTTTCTACTGGTGTAAGTGGCCGGTACTGTAGACCGCGAGAGGGACACACCCGGACGCGGTGATTGCTGGGAGACAAAAGACCTTTATTCGCGCGCTTTTGGTTGCCGCTACAGAGGGCTGGCGGCGCTGCTTGTCGGTAATGCGTATAACGATGC